>JAMWET010004464.1:65000-92500 GCA_024036415.1 Prochilodus magdalenae
CCTGTCAGACATGGTCAGGCTCGGCAGACTGAGGACATGGTCTCTAACATCCACCAGCTCCGTGATGTCGAGTGGAGGAGGATTCCAGAGGCCGCCTGTGAGGCTCTAGTGAACTCCACGCCCAAGAGAGTTACGGCAGTTCTGGAAAATAACGGTGGCCACAAGATATCGGCACTGTGGCCCCCTTGTGGCCGTTTCAGGGGCGTCCTCACTTTCACTGCCGGCGGTTTAGACGTTAATGGCTGCGTGTTGAGTTACTTTGAGGGCACAGCAACCTAACACTGTTATACAAGCTGTACACTGAACACTGTTTCAGGGGTGCACTTACTTTTGTGTACAGAGGATCTCTAAACATCAAACAGAGCTGGATTAACTGGGAATGGTACAGTCCAAACTGTTTCTGTGACCCGGTGTAATGTAGGGCTCTCTGAGGGGTCAAAGGTCAAGGGCCTTCGCTTGTCCAGCTGACCTCTCTGGAATCCCAGAAGGTGAAATATAATCCCTGGGGTGGCTTCCTGAGGAGCGGTGTTCCCTAAGTGGCTGGACTATTGTGTAAGAGTGTCTGTTTGTGTGTGAGTACCAGGCGAGTGTGTACATCAGGCCTAAGGCTCCTCCCAGTCCTCTGTGTGTTGTTGACAGACAGGCAAAGAAAGGCAGATTGGCCACGCCCACCTCAAACGAGGCCACCAGGTAAACGAGAGCTGGAAAACAAAGAGACACAAGCACTCTGACTGTGAGGCGAGGCAGGACTCTAAACCGAGTCACAGCAATAACATAGTATGGAATATTTACATCTCGCTAATAAACACGAGATGTGAGGTTCAGGAGGAAAGCAGATGTGAAGTTCAGAAGGGAAGCAGATGTGGTGTTCAGGAGGAAAGCAGATGTGGTGTTCAGGAGGAAAGCAGATGTGACGGTCAGGAGGAAAGCAGATGTGGCGTTCAGGAGGAAAGCAGATGTGGCGTTCAGGAGGAAAGCAGATGTGACGTTCAGGAGGAAAGCAGATGTGACGGTCAGGAGGAAAGCAGATGTGAGGTTCAGGAGGAAGCAGATGTGACGGTCAGGAGGAAAGCAGATGTGGCGTTCAGGAGGAAAGCAGATGTAAGGTTCAGGAGGAAAGCAGATGTGGCGTTCAGGAGGAAAGCAGATGTGACGTTCAGGAGGAAAGCAGATGTGAGGTTCAGGAGGAAAGCAGATGTGAGGTTCAGGAGGAGAGCAGATGTGAGGTTCAGGAGGAAAGCAGATGTGGTGTTCAGGAGGAAAGCAGATGTGGTGTTCAGGAGGAAAGCAGATGTGACGTTCAGGAGGAAAGCAGATGTGACGGTCAGGAGGAAAGCAGATGTGACGGTCAGGAGGAAAGCAGATGTGGTGTTCAGGAGGAAAGCAGATGTGATGTTCAGGAGGAAAGCAGATGTGACGTTCAGGAGGAAAGCAGATGTGACGGTCAGGAGGAAAGCAGATGTGGAGTTCAGGAGGAGAGCAGATGTGAGGTTCAGGAGGAAAGCAGATGTGAAGTTCAGGAGGAAAGCAGATGTGAAGTTCAGGAGGAAAGCAGATGTGACGTTCAGGAGGAAAGCAGATGTGACGTTCAGGAGGAAAGCAGATGTGACCTTCAGGAGGAAAGCAGATGTGAAGTTCAGGAGGAAAGCAGATGTGAAGTTCAGAAGGGAAGCAGATGTGGTGTTCAGGAGGAAAGCAGATGTGACGTTCAGGAGGAAAGCAGATGTGACGTTCAGGAGGAAAGCAGATGTGACTTTAGGAGGAAGCAGATGTGACGTTCAGGAGGAAGCAGATGTGAGGTTCAGGAGGAAAGCAGATGTGGCGTTCAGGAGGAAAGCAGATGTGGCGTTCAGGAGGAAAGCAGATGTGAGGTTCAGGAGGAAAGCAGATGTGGAGTTCAGGAGGAGAGCAGATGTGACGTTCAGGAGGAAAGCAGATGTGGCGTTCAGGAGGAGAGCAGATGTGAGGTTCAGGAGGAAAGCAGATGTGGCGTTCAGGAGGAAAGCAGATGTGACGTTCAGGAGGAAAGCAGATGTGAGGTTCAGGAGGAAAGCAGATGTGACGTTCAGGAGGAAAGCAGATGTGAGGTTCAGGAGGAAAGCAGATGTGATGTTCAGGAGGAAAGCAGATGTGACCATCAGGAGGAAAGCAGATGTGAGGTTCAGGAGGAAGCAGATGTGACGTTCAGGAGGAAAGCAGATGTGACGTTCAGGAGGAAAGCAGATGTGAGGTTCAGGAGGAAAGCAGATGTGGCGTGGCGTTCAGGAGGAAAGCAGATGTGAGGTTCAGGAGGAAAGCAGATGTGGTGTTCAGGAGGAAAGCAGATGTGAGGTTCAGGAGGAAAGCAGATGTGGCGTTCAGGAGGAAAGCAGATGTGATGTTCAGGAGGAAAGCAGATGTGACCATCAGGAGGAAAGCAGATGTGACGTTCAGGAGGAAAGCAGATGTGAAGTTCAGGAGGAAAGCAGATGTGAGGTTCAGGAGGAAAGCAGATGTGGCGTGGCGTTCAGGAGGAAAGCAGATGTGAGGTTCAGGAGGAAAGCAGATGTGGTGTTCAGGAGGAAAGCAGATGTGAGGTTCAGGAGGAAAGCAGATGTGGCGTTCAGGAGGAAAGCAGATGTGAGGTTCTGGAGGAAAGCAGATGTGGCGTTCAGGAGGAAAGCAGATGTGGCGTTCAGGCTGGGTGGTGTTGTGGTGAGGTACAGGAATGACGTAGCTTACTCGTGAGCCATTTGGGCACTGTGAACGGTATGATGTCTCCGGAGAACAGCGATATCATTTGAGGAGCTGCTACTCCAACGGCGAAGGCGTACGACCATCGGTTCCTCAGCGTCCCAGTGAAGTCCAGCGGCCTGGTGACACATAGACCACCAATCAGGAGAGGCTTCAGGCCTGCGGCGCTGCCCATCTCCCCTACAGATCCGCCTCCTGAAGCAGCTCCAGAAGGGTGTGGTAGTCCGCCAGATGTTCCGATCTGGATGTTCGGACCAAGTCGCGGAATACTGCATACACACTGAACCACGTATGGGGCAGTCGTGGGCTGGAGGTTGGAGAACCTCCATACTCGCTACCACATGTTCTAATGACACTGGAGCGTCCAACCTAACACGGTAGCTACCAAAGAACATAAGTGGGCGGAGCATGTACAGACCAATTAACAACCTGCAAGGGTGGCACCTAGCACGCGTTCTCTATAGAACACATAAGAGCAGATCCAGATTGTGGAGGTTCAGGGACTATCACACTTACACCACGATGCCGAATCGGCCGCGGAGGTACGGGAACCGCTCCTCAAAGGAGTAGACCTTCCGCCGGCGCTCGTAGAACGACAGCAGGGCGACGATAAACAACTGGAACCAACACAACACAGAAAAGTCACCTCTCTGTTTCTGATAAAGTGGCCAGTGTGTGTAAGCACAAGGTGGGTGTTTCTAATAAAGTGGCCAGTGTGTGGAAGCACAAGGTGGGTGTTTCTAATAAAGTGGCCATTGTGTGGAAGTACAAGGTGGGTGTTTCTAATAAAGTGGCCAGTGTGTAGAAGCACACGGTGTGTGTTTCTAATAAAGTGGCCAGTGTGTGGAAGCACAAGGTGGGTGTTTCTAATAAAGTGGCCAGTGTGTGGAATCTCAAGGTGGGTGTTTCTAATAAAGTGGCCAGTGTGTGGAAGCACAAGGTGGGTGTTTCTATTAAAGTGGCCATTGTGTGGAAGCACAAGGTGGGTGTTTCTATTAAAGTGGCCAGTGTGTGGAAGCACAAGGAGGGTGTTTCTAATAAAGTGGCCAGTGTGTGGAAACACAAGGAGGGTGTTTCCAATAAAGTGGCCAGTGTGTGGAAGCACAAGGTGGGTGTTTCTATTAAAGTGGCCAGTTAGTGGAAGCACAAGGTGGGTGTTTCTATTAAAGTGGCCAGTGTGTGGAAGCACAAGGAGGGTGTTTCTAATAAAGTGGCCAGTGTGTGGAAACACAAGGAGGGTGTTTCTAATAAAGTGGCCAGTGTGTGGAAGCACAAGGTGGGTGTTTCTAATAAAGTGGCCATTGTGTGGAAGCACAAGGTGGGTGTTTCTAATAAAGTGGCCAGTGTGTGGAAGCACAAAGTGGGTGTTTCTAATAAAGTGGCCAGGTTGTGAAAGCACAAGGTGGGTGTTTCCAATAAAGTGGCCAGTGTGTGGAAACACAAGGAGGGTGTTTCTAATAAAGTGGCCAGTGTGTGGAAGCACAAGGTGGGTGTTTCTAATAAAGTGGCCAGTGTGTGGAAGCACAAGGTGGGTGTTTCTAATAAAGTGGCCAGTGTGTGGAAGCACAAGGTGGGTGTTTCCAATAAAGTGGCCAGATGGTGGAAGCACAAGGTGGGTGTTTCTAATAAAGTGGCCAGTGTTTGGAAGCACAAGGAGGGTGTTTCTAATAAAGTGGCCAGTGTGTGGAAACACAAGGAGGGTGTTTCTAATAAAGTGGCCAGTGTGTGGAAGCACAAGGTGGGTGTTTCTATTAAAGTGGCCAGTTAGTGGAAGCACAAGGTGGGTGTTTCTATTAAAGTGGTCCAGTGTGTGGAAGCACAAGGAGGGTGTTTCTAATAAAGTGGGCAGTGTGTGGAAACACAAGGAGGGTGTTTCTAATAAAGTGGCCAGTGTGTGGAAGCACAAGGTGGGTGTTTCTAATAAAGTGGCCAGTGTGTGGAAACACAAGGAGGGTGTTTCCAATAAAGTGGCCAGTGTGTGGAAGCACAAGGTGAGTGTTTCTAATAAAGTGGCCAGTGTGTGGAAGCACAAGGTGGGTGTTTCTAATAAAGTGGCCAGTGTGTGGAAGCACAAGAAGGGTGTTTCTAATAAAGTGGCCAGGTTGTGAAAGCACAAGGTGGGTGTTTCCAATAAAGTGGCCAGTGTGTGGAAACACAAGGAGGGTGTTTCTAATAAAGTGGCCAGTGTGTGGAAGCACAAGGTGGGTGTTTCTAATAAAGTGGCCATTGTGTGGAAGCACAAGGTGGGTGTTTCTAATAAAGTGGCCAGTGTGTGGAAGCACAAGGTGGGTGTTTCCAATAAAGTGGCCAGATGGTGGAAGCACAAGGTGGGTGTTTCTAATAAAGTGGCCAGTGTTTGGAAGCACAAGGTGGGTGTTTCTAATAAAGTGGCCAGTGTGTGGAAGCACAAGGTGGGTGTTTCTAATAAAGTGGCCAGTGTGTGGAAGCACAAGGTAGGTGTTTCTAATAAAGTGGCCATGGGTGTGGAAGCACAAGGTGGGTGTTTCTAATAAAGTGGCCATTGTGTGGAAGCACAAGGTGGGTGTTTCTAATAAAGTGGCCAGTGTGTGGAAGCACAAGGTGGGTGTTTCTAATAAAGTGGCCAGTGTGTGGAAACACAAGGTGGGTGTTTCTAATAAAGTGGCCAGTGTGTGGAAGCACAAGGTGGGTGTTTCTAATAAAGTGGCCAGTGTGTGGAAGCACAAGGTGGGTGTTTCTAATAAAGTGGCCAGTGTGTGGAAGCACAAGGTGGGTGTTTCTAATAAAGTGGCCAGTGTGTGGAAACACAAGGTGGGTGTTTCTAATAAAGTGGCCAGTGTGTGGAAGCACAAGGTGGGTGTTTCTAATAAAGTGGCCAGTGTGTGGAAGCACAAAGTGGGTGTTTCTAATAAAGTGGCCAGTGTGTGGAAGCACAAGGTGGGTGTTTCTAATAAAGTGGCCAGTTAGAGGAGGTAGAAGGTGGGTGTTTCTAATAAAGTGGCCAGTGTGTGGAAGCACAAGGTGGGTGTTTCTAATAAAGTGGCCAGTGTGTGGAAGCACAAGGTGGGTGTTTCTAATAAAGTGGCCAGTTAGAGGAAGTAGAAGGTGGGTGTTTCTAATAAAGTGGCCAGTTAGAGGAGGTAGAAGGTGGGTGTTTCAAATAAAGTGGCCAGTTAGAGGAAGTACAAGGTAGGTGTTTCTGATAAAGTGGCCAGTTAGAGGAGGTAGAAGGTGGGTGTTTCTGATAAAGTGGCCAGTTATTGGAGGTAGAAGGTGGGTGTTTCTGATAAAGTGGCCAGTTATTGGAGGTAGAAGGTGGGTGTTTCTGATAAAGTGGCCAGTTAGAGGTGTGTATTGGGTATTAGGGTGAGCGCTGGTGAGTCACTCACAGACGGGAGCAGACAGGCGTGCAGGAAGACCTCGTGGTTGAGGTCGCAGGTCTTGGTTGTTAATGTCCTGTGTGGAAAGCCAGAGAATCACATCAGCTCATTCCGTATACAGTAAACACCCCCTTCTCCCAACCATCGTTCCAGACGGTCACTCACACTGGGTCATCCGTAGGGTAGTCGTAGCGTGACAAACCTTCTCCATAATATCCCTGAAAGGAGAAAAAAAGGAGAGGTCAATCTGCTCCTTCATTCCGGATCTATCCACAGGCTCCTCTCATAGACACAGTAAACACAACAGGGACGGCTCCAAGGCCAGTCCACCATTCCCGGCAAGTGTACACCCATTCCTGGACTGAGTCATGTTCCCCATCCGGTAGAGTGGAGGGAAGGAGTGAGGCTGATAAGAGCTCAGAGGATCACATTCAATCTCTCCACATTCCAGGCCAACATTCCCGTTCCCCACAGTTCCCATTTAAAATGAGGATAGGAGTTAAACTGCCTGGATAACCAGCACATCAGCCGGAGCGCCGGAGCCTCGACTCTGTCTGTCAGGTTTGTTCAGGCAGGTCCGGACAGGTCGGGTTCAGGAGCATGAACCGAAACTGTGCTGGTTTTGTTTTAGGGGTGTAGCATGTCGACACGCTACAGCACTCGCCCTAAATACACTACACGCTACAACACTCGCTCTAAATACACCACACGCTGCAACACTCGCCCTAAATACACCACACGCTACAGCACTCGCCCTAAATACACTACACGCTACAACACTCGACCTAAATACACTACACGCTGCAACACTCGCCCTAAATACACTACACGCTACAGCACTCGCCCTAAATACACTACACGCTACAGCACTCGACCTAAATACACTACACGCTGCAACACTCGCCCTAAATACACTACACGCTGCAACACTCGCCCTAAATACACTACACGCTGCAACACTCGCCCTAAATACACTACACTCTACAGCACTCGCCCTAAATACACTACACGCTACAACACTCGCTCTAAATACACTACACGGTACAACACTCGCCCTAAATACACTACACGCTACAACACTCGCTCTAAATACACTACACGGTACAACACTCGCCCTAAATACACTACACGCTACAGCACTCGCCCTAAATACACTACACGCTACAGCACTCGCCCTAAATACACTACACGCTACAGCACTCGCCCTAAATACACTACACGCTACAGCACTCGCCCTAAATACACTACACGCTACAGCACTCGCCCTAAATACACTACACACGCTACAGCACTCGCCCTAAATACACTACACGCTACAGCACTCGCCCTAAATACACTACACACTACAACACTCGCCCTAAATACACTACACGCTACAACACTCGTCCTAAATACACTACACTCTACAGCACTCGCCCTAAATACACTACACGGTACAACACTCGTCCTAAATACACTACACGCTACAACACTCGTCCTAAATACACTACACGCTACAACACTCGCTCTAAATACACTACACGCTACAGCACTCGCCCTAAATACACTACACGCTACAGCACTCGCCCTAAATACACTACACACTACAGCACTCGCCCTAAATACACTACACGCTACAGCACTCGCCCTAAATACACTACACGCTACAGCACTCGCCCTAAATACACTACACGCTACAGCACTCGCCCTAAATACACTACACGCTACAGCACTCGCCCTAAATACACTACACGGTACAACACTCGCCCTAAATACACTACACACTACAGCACTCGCCCTAAATACACTACACGCTACAACACTCGCCCTAAATACACTACACGCTACAGCACTCGCCCTAAATACACTACACGCTACAGCACTCGCCCTAAATACACTAAACGCTACAGCACTCGCCCTAAATACACTACACACTACAGCACTCGCCCTAAATACACTACACGGTACAGCACTCGCCCTAAATACACTACACACTACAGCACTCGCCCTAAATACACTACACACTACAGCACTCGCCCTAAATACACTACACGGTACAGCACTCGCTCTAAATACACTACACGCTACAGCACTCGCCCTAAATACACTACACGCTACAGCACTCGCCCTAAATACACTACACTATACACTACACGCTACAGCACTCGCCCTAAATACACTACACGCTACAGCACTCGCCCTAAATACACTACACGCTACAGCACTCGCCCTAAATACACTACACGCTACAACACTCGCCCTAAATACACTACACGCTACAACACTCGCCCTAAATACACTACACGCTACAGCACTCGCCCTAAATACACTACACGCTACAGCACCCGCCCTAAATACACTACACGCTACAGCACTCGCCCTAAATACACTACACGCTACAGCACTCGCCCTAAATACACTACACGCTACAGCACTCGCCCTAAATACACTACACGCTACAGCACTCGCCCTAAATAGACTACACGCTACAACACTCGCCCTAAATACACTACACGCTACAGCACTCGCCCTAAATACACTACACGCTACAGCACTCGCCCTAAATACACTACACGCTACAGCACTCGCCCTAAATACACTACACGGTACAACACTCGCCCTAAATACACTACACGCTACAGCACTCGCCCTAAATACACTACACGCTACAGCACTCGCCCTAAATACACTACACGCTACAACACTCGTCCTAAATACACTACACGCTACAACACTCGTCCTAAATACACTACACTCTACAGCACTCGCCCTAAATACACTACACGCTGCAACACTCGCCCTAAATACACTACACGGTACAGCACTCGCCCTAAATACACTACACGCTACAACACTCGCCCTAAATACACTACACGCTACAACACTCGCCCTAAATACACTACACGCTACAGCACTCTCCCTAAATACACTACACGCTACAGCACTCGCCCTAAATACACTACACGCTACAGCACTCGCCCTAAATACACTACACGCTACAGCACTCGCCCTAAATACACTACACGCTACAGCACTCGCCCTAAATACACTACACGCTACAGCACTCGCCCTAAATACACTACACGCTACAGCACTCACCCTAAATACACTACACTCTACAGCACTCGGCCTAAATACACTACACGCTACAGCACTCGCCCTAAATACACTACACGCTACAGCACTCGCCCTCAATACACTACACGCTACAGCACTCGCCCTAAATACACTACACGCTACAGCACTCGCCCTAAATACACTACACGCTACAGCACTCGCCCTAAATACACTACACGCTACAGCACTCGCCCTAAATACACTACACGCTACAGCACTCGCCCTAAATACACTACACGCTACAGCACTCGCCCTAAATACACTACACGCTACAACACTCGCCCTAAATACACTACACTATACACTACACGCTACAACACTCGTCCTAAATACACTACACGCTACAACACTCGCCCTAAATACACTACACACTACAACACTCGCCCTAAATACACTACACGCTACAACACTCGTCCTAAATACACTACACTCTACAGCACTCGCCCTAAATACACTACACGCTACAGCACTCGCTCTAAATACACTACACGCTACAACACTCGCCCTAAATACACTACACTATACACTACACGCTACAACACTTGTCCTAAATACACTACACTCTACAGCACTCGCCCTAAATACACTACACACTACAACACTCGCCCTAAATACACTACACGCTACAACACTCGCCCTAAATACACTACACGCTACAACACTCGTCCTAAATACACTACACTCTACAGCACTCGCCCTAAATACACTACACACTACAACACTCGCCCTAAATACACTACACGCTACAGCACTCGCCCTAAATACACTACACGCTACAGCACTCGCCCTAAATACACTACACTATACACTACACGCTACAACACTCGTCCTAAATACACTACACTCTACAGCACTCGCCCTAAATACACTACACACTACAACACTCGCCCTAAATACACTACACGCTACAGCACTCGCCCTAAATACACTACACGCTACAGCACTTGCCCTAAATACACTACACGCTACAGCACTCGCCCTAAATACACTACACGCTACAACACTCGCCCTAAATACACTACACGCTACAGCACTCGCCTTGAATACACTACACGCTACAGCACTCGCCCTAAATACACTACACGCTACAACACTCGCCCTAAATACACTACACGCTACAGCACTCGCCCTAAATACACTACACGCTACAGCACTCGCCCTAAATACACTACACGGTACAGCACTCGCCCTAAATACACTACACGGTACAGCACTCGCCCTAAATACTATAGCTGTGTGTTGTAGCGTGTGGTGGATTGCAGCCGTGTGTTGTAGAGTGTGGTGGATTTCAGCTGTCTGTTGTAGCGTGTAGTACATTCTGGCCGTGTGTTGTAGTGTGTAGTAAATTCCGGCCATGTATTGTAGTGTGTAGCAAATTCCGGCCGTGTGTTGTAGCGTGTAGTGGATTCCAGCCGTGTGTTGTAGCGTGTAGTGGATTCCAGCCGTGTGTTGTAGCGTGTAGTGGATTCCAGCCGTGTGTTGTAGCGTGTAGTGGATTCCAGCCGTGTGTTGTAGCGTGTAGTGGATTCCAGCCGTGTGTTGTAGCGTGTAGTGGATTTCAGCCGTGTGTTGTAGCGTGTGGTGGATTCCAGCCGTGTGTTGTAGTGTGTAGTGGATTCCAGCCGTGTGTTGTAGCGTGTGGTGGATTCCAGCCGTGTGTTGTAGCGTGTAGTACATTCCGGCCGTGTGTAGTAGCATGTAGTGTATTTCAGCTGTGTGTTGTAGCGTGTAGTGGATTCCAGCCGTGTGTTGTAGCGTGTACACTCTAAGAAATGAAACACTGATATTGTTCTCATTACATGAATGATTATGCTGAAATTACTCTTACTATTTAATTTTTTACTGTGGAAATAATCACGTTTCATTGCATTAAAATAATAGTATGAGATTTCAATGCAACAAAATACTGTAGATTCAAACCAATGTAACTAACTCACTTTAAACGCACTAGCCTTTGAACTGTCCCATCGCGTTTTCCGTACTCGCAGTTTCGCACATGCGCGGTATTCATGAGGCTAACGAGCAGAGGCGCCATTTTCACTCCCAAGCGCGCGCTGGACCCACAGGAGTGTGTCGGTTTTCAACGTCAGCCATCCGTCATTCATTCGGTAAGTACAAAGTTTTACTTAATAGTGTTTTTTTTTTTTTTAAACGGTACATTTGAGACAACAGATAAATGTTAATTGAGTTTTTTTCTGCTGTTATATTTTGACGGCGTTCAGGGCTTCAGACAAAAACGAATTGCTTAAGCAGTCAGTTTAGCAGTAGCAGTAGCTACTCGTAACGCTTGTTTCTTGACGTTCATTTAGGAAATAACGTATCTTGTGAATGGCATCGCTGTTTCTCGCGTAAGTTTCTAACGGGTTCTGGTGACAACGTGTTTTGGAGAGCAGCCAGATGAGTCGCGACTAGTAAATGGTGTAATTGGTGAACCTCTGTCTCCGATCAGTCTTGTAGTGTGAACGGCACAACAACAGAAAGACTCATGATTACGGCAAAACCAGTCCTGTAGTGTGAACCAACAACCACCTGACCACTCAGTCATGTAGTGTGAACTGGCATAAGGTGGAAAGAAGCACTTGAATATACAGGGTGTGTCAAAAGTCTCAGGACACCCTTTTATTTCTGAAACGAAGGGAAAATGACATCTGAATACCTGAATATTTATCTGAAGAAAATGTCAGGGTGGATGGGAACACTGTTTCCTGTAGCATTGGTGCCTGAACGAGACTTCTGTGCCATTTATGGTGGAACAGAGTGCAAAAATGTAACTGGCGTACCATTTTAGGTGGAAAAAAATGGACTAAAATGTTCTTTGTGCATGAGACAGCATTTAAAAAGTCTTATTTTATAAAGTTTAACTCCTTAAATAGTTTGTATAAAATAATAAATACAATTCTTGAAGACATAATAAAAATCTAAAATTGTTTTACAATAGCAATTTAAATAACCATGTAAATGTTTTATATGCTTGTCTTCCCATGAAATATTTTTGTGATCAGTAACTATAAATTGTCTGGATTTCAGGTTTGTCAGCAAGTGTCTTAGCTGACTGATGCAGAGCCAGTAGCTCAAATGTAGTTGTAAGTATTCTTTACTTAAATCAATTATTTGTAAATGCTATAGATTCGTGAGGGACTCTGGAACAGTTGACTCAGACAGGCACAAATGTGTAACAATACCTGTTATTTATAAATGATACCTTTTGATAGTTTAAGTGATTGCCAATCATTGACTCTCTCCTCTTTTTTCAGGCTCTTGAATGTGGAGGTGCAAACAGTGTTCTGAAAGTGTATCCACAAGGTACCAATTACTAAAACACTATAAACTGAAGCATGGCCATTATGGTCAGAGACACACATATCCATGCACATACTATGAATGCCCATGCTCATTCAAAACATGGACTGCTCTTAAAACTCATTTGAGTCGATTTCATGTTGATACTAGCAATATTTACGTGCCTGTTATGCCCTGGAAGTGAAATATCATCTAGCAGAGAATACTTTGCTCATATCAACAATCATCTGAGGCGTTATGAAACAATAACTTGTATGTATCAAAATTGTTCTTTTCAAAGTAATATTTATGCTACTTTCAAATCACATAAGAATAGGAAGCGTGCAAATTGCACAGTAAAAGACTTTAAAGTTGGATTGGTGAATTGTAGTGATGCAAATGGTGAGCATCAGCTATCTGAAGAACATTCAGCTGATCTTGAAACAAAAGGGTGTCCTGTGACTTGACTCACCCTGTAGATGTCAAAAAGGAGCCTTAGTCTGGAACCTTTGGTGCATTTAGAAAGACTCAAACTGTTGATCTCCCACAGAATCCCAGTGTTGAAGTGCGACGGGAATGCGTCCTAAAAGCATTGTGCGTCTACTTGAATGAAAAGCCTGACAGCCTTATGAAGGAGGGCTTGGTAAGTTGTAACATTCATCGGCTATAGCCCAACTGATACAGAAAATGTATATAACGTTTTTAAACATGCTTGTTGCATTTTATTTTAAAAAAATTACCTGAATGGCTTATCCTGGAAATTCTTGCTAATTTATAGCCTCAGCAACTTTTTCACTTTTAACTGAGCAAGTGCTGGTATTTGCATGCTAAACTGATTTGGCCAGTAATACAGCATTACATTTTCCAAAAATAAGAGATAAATGATTCATAGAATTAATCATCAACCAAAAAAGGGCAGCAGTTTATACATTAGTGGTACATATGACCTTTTAAAGGATAAGTCACTTTTACAGTCTTTGTAGAGTAGGTCCTTTGTAAACTGAATTTTTTTTGGGTTGGGTTTATACAGTTTGTTGGACAAAATAAGGGGCATTTATTACTTTGTGTCATGGATGCATAATGAATACTATTTCTTTCTGTCATTCAGGATGTTGATCTTGTTTCCATGAGAGAAATGGAGAAAATGGTTTTGGGCGTCTACGTGGTCCGACATGAGGGAGCGGACTCTACAGATCCACCTGAGGATGTTGGCATAGTTATTGAGGGATGCACAGTCCTGCAAGATCTGGGAGATGTGGCAAGTGGATGTGCAGTCTTGCTTGGCTTGATCTACAGTTTAAACTTGAGCTATCCCAAGGACCTGCGATTACACATTTGAATTTCTTCAGAAAGTGTTGATGGAACTGGATGGGAACAAGCTCTCCAATAAAGTGCAGGTCCTCAAAAACAAACTGCATGAGTAAAATCACATACAGTAGATACGACTTCTGTTGACTCTACTTGGGCAAAGAAATAAACTGTGTGTCTTTGGATTTTGGACTAAAGCTGGATAAAACAATAAGCAACTTAAGGAACAAATTTTGTTTGATTTGTAATAACTGCAATGTTTCAAGTTTTCAACTGTGATGCATGTTTGAATTTCTTCAGAAAGTGATGGGAGTTGGATGGGAACAAGCTCTCTAAGGTGCCGGTCCTCGAAAGTGAAAATGCAGTAAATCTGCAGCAGTCAAGACTGGACATGGAGTTAGACTTCTGTTGACTCTTGCTTGGGCAGAGATAATGTCTTTGTATTTTGGACTGCTGCTGGACAAAAAAATCAATGTAAAGACTCTTTTTCTTTAACAATTGGTGTTTCAATCGTGAGCACATATAACTAAGTTGAACGACTTTTTTTTTTCTTTTTTTCTTTTTTTTTTCTGAGTACTTGCTGGACCCAAAAACAGTTTAAATAGGACAGACAGCCAATTTTGATATTGTTGAAGCTCAAATGTCATTGATGCTAGGTGAATGTTGATGATTTTTTTTTTTTCTTCCCGTTACACTTGTTGCATTGATTAATAACTGTTGTAGAACATATGTTCCAGGTGTCATATGGGGGTTGGGAGCCAGGTATGGAAAGAGTTTGATTGGAAGGTTAAAATTAGATATTTTAGGACGCCATTGGTTGCTTGTGTTTTTAAAGACAATTCTACAAACAAATGTTGGAGGAACTGTGGTATGGTCGGTGACCACACTCATATCTTTTGGGACTGTCCGAAAATACAGGCATTTTGGAAAAATGTTAAAGGGGAGTTGGAGAATATTTTGGAAACTCACATTCCCATGGATCCACTATTGTTTTTGCTAGAAGTGCTACCTGATCATATGCTTACCACTGATCAGTGTTATATACTGCATGTCTTGCTGATGGTTGCAAGAAAAATAATTACTATTAATTGGATGAAGCCCGATCCCCCTACCATTGTTCAATGGTTACAAAAAGTCAGGTATGTTTACATGATGGAACATATGACTGCTCAGTTACAACTAAGATTACCAATCTTTATAAGAAGATGGAAACCTGTTATTGTCTACCTCAGTTAGTGGGGTTTTTTTTCTTTCTTTTTTTTTTTTGAGTCTATATGTGTATATATGTATAGGTATGAATGTGTATGTTGTATATATGCATATGAATATGTTCTGTCTTGGTATTATGTGTGTTATGTGAAGCCCAACCTCAAGGTGTTCTTGTTACATATTGTTAATTGCCTGTCAATGTGTGTTAAAGGCAATAAAGTTCCAAAAAAAAAAAATAACTGTTGTAGTAAGGTAGGTAATCTAGGAAGTAATCTAGGTCACATGTCTTCTAATTTGGACGTTGAGTCATGTTTCCAGTTCATTTTTTCCCACTGGCATTTAACTGAACTGCTGATGTAACTGTTTGGCCACCTATCGTCACACCTACAAGTGATCACAAAATCCCAGACTGGAAACTGGAAAACAGGATTCAAGGTCCAGATTTCAAGACCTGTTCTTTAGGTAATTGCCTTGGTGTTCATTTGTTCAGGCAGGCAACACTTGGTTATTGAGACATAGACCTAGCTTGGAGGTACTTTGCAGTTTTATAAAGGTTCAAATAATTCATGTTTAGAAATATAACAGTTAAAATGGATTCAATTTTAGTGGAATTATAATGAAGAGATTCAAAACTGTCTTAAATGTTTTAAAGAAGGGTTTTATTTAATTTATGTATATTTTGGACTTTTGGTGTATGTTTGTAATCTATGTACATTTTCAGTTTGTAAATTTGTGCTTAATTTGCATTTGTTTATATATTAAGTAGCAGGGTTTTTTTTTTTTTTTAAATGCATATTGTTTTTGATTCATGATGGTCTCAATTAATGTAATACGTTGCATATCTTTTGGCAAAATGTCATGTTTGACACATTCGTCACTGTTTCTGACCCTGAATGTTTAATAAAGTCAGGTCAATTAATGTGACTTAAGTTGTATTTATTTGACCTACAGCCTTAAATGGAGCAAAGCAGGGTTCAGTCATTAAATGCAGGCAACATAAACCTAAAACATTAATATAGCTTATCTGCGTTCAGTAAATTGAACTTAATAATGTCATTTTAATTCAACCTGTTGTCAGTAAGTTCAAGGCAACAATGTTATATTAATTCAACATGACTCCATGATGTTGCATTTAATTAAAACAGTTTTGTTACATTTACTTACGATATATTGTTGCAATTAATTGCATATTGTTTTTCTGATTTAAGTAGCCAAGTTTTGTGGGACCGGTTGCCATAACTAGATTAAGTAAATATAACATTCCATTTCTTAGAGTGTAGTGGATTCCAGCCGTGTGTTGTAGCGTGTGGTGGATTCCAGCTGTGTGTTGGATTCCAGCTGTGTGTTGTAGCGTGTGGTACATTGCTTGACCCCCACACAACTCCCACACAGCACAGTATGTGGGATGTCAAGACCAGCGTCTCGACACCCCAGACAGAGCACGGAGAAACTTGGTGTCTAAGAGGAGTTAACTCTACTGAGCAGCCTGTCAGTCGACCTCCCTTATCTGAAACCAGACTGCGGTGCTGACAGACGGTGCTGACAGACGGGGGGGTGGAGAATGAAAGTGAAAGTGGGGCAAAGCACGAGAAAGAAACCGAGACAGAGAAAGAGAGGAAAGAGAGAGAAAAATAAGGGGACAGAGAGAGAGAGAGAGAGAGAGAGAGATGAATGAACTGAGAGAGAGAGAAAAGAGAGGGAAAGAAAGACTGTGCAGTTTGCTTTAAACCTGCCTCCATACCCCATCATCAGCCTCCACGGTTTCACAGGAAAACGCAACTAGCCCCTCAGGGTAGCCCTGCGCATGCGCCAAGCCTCCTCTGAGAACAATGCACCAGCCCAAAAACCAAGCTGCGCAGTGAACCGGAGCTCACCTATAAAACCTACTTCCCTGGCAAACGAGCACTTTAAAGCAGCTCCACCTTAATTAGTGCACCAGCTTCAGACTGGCACCGCTGCTGCACCATTTAAGGTGGACCTGGAAAACAAGCCAAGCTCAACTTCACCATCCTGCAGACTCAGACACACAGCTAAACCACTGAAGGGTCCTGAAGAGCTTCCACAAGTCACAAAGTGAGCTACTACTTACACGCCTGGCCACGTCCATCATGCCCGACCTCCTCAGAGCTGCACCAGAGTCAGAGTGGAGCAGATCCCACGTGCTGAGTGCAAGCAAAGAAGTGGGTGGGGTCAGAGGTGAGAGCAGCCAGGGACAAGCTCATTCACTTACTCGAGTCAGTGAGAACTCTGCGGTTCCAGTGACCCGCCACCAGATGGCGGTGTTTACCCGTGCAGGCCTGTTTAACCAGACTCAGCAGGCAGCTGCACCAACGTGGACGTACATACACCATTCATCTAACTGGCCACTTTATTGGAAACACCTGTGCTTCCACTCACTGGTCACTTTATCAGAAACACCTACTAGGTAATTCCACTAGCTGGCCACTTTATTAGAAACACCCACCTTGTGCTTCCGCTCACTGGCCACTTTATTAGAAACACCTGTGCTTCCACTCACTGGCCACTTTATTGTAAACACCTGTGCTTCCACACCCTGGCCACTTTATTAGAAACACCCACCTTGTGCTTCCACTCACTGGCCACTTTATTGTAAACACCTGTGCTTCCACACCCTGGTCACTTTATTAGAAACACCTACTTGGTAATTCCACTAACTGGCCACTTTATTGGAAACATCTACCTTGTGTTTCCACACACTGGCCACTTTATTGGAAACATCTACCTTGTGTTTCCACACACTGACCATTTTATTGGAAACACTCACCTTGTGCTTTTACTCACTGACACACTGGCCACTTTATTAGAAACACCCACCTGGTGATTCAAATTACTGGCCACTTTATTGGAAACTCTTGTGCTTCCACACCCTGGCCACTTTATTAGAAACACCTACCTTGTGCTTCCACTCACTGGCCACTTTATTGGAAACACCTGTGCTTCCACACCCTGGTCACTTTATCAGAAACACCTACTTGGTAATTCCACTAACTGGCCACTTTATTGGAAACAGCTACCTTGTGTTTCCACACACTGGCCACTTTATTAGAAACACCTACCTGGTGATTCCACTTACTGGCCACTTTAATGGAAACACCTGTGCTTCCACACACTGGCCACTTTATTATAAACACCCACCTTGTGCTTCCACTTACTGGCCACTTTAATGGAAACACCTGTGCTTCCACACCCTGGCCACTTTATTAGAAACACCTACCTTGTGCTTGCACTTACTGGCCACTTTATTGGAAACACCTACTAGGTAATTCCACTAACTGGCCATTTTATTGGAAACATCTACCTTGTGTTTCCACACACTGGCCACTTTATTGGAAACATCTACCTTGTGTTTCCACACACTGGCCACTTTATTAGAAACACCTACTTTGTGCTTTCACATTCTGGCCACTTTATTAGAAACACCTACCTGGTGTTTCCACTTACTGGCCACTTCAATGGAAACACCTGTGCTTCCACACCCTGGCCACTTTATTAGAAACACCTACTTGGTAATTCCACTAACTGGCCACTTTATTGGAAACAGCTACCTTGTGTTTCCACACACTGGCCACTTTATTAGAAACACCTACCTGGTGATTCCACTTACTGGCCACTTTATTAGAAACACCTACTGTGTCTTCCACTAACTGGCCCCTTTATTAGAAACACCTACCTGGTGATTCCACTTACTGGCCACTTTAATGGAAACACCTGTGCTTCCACACCCTGGCCACTTTATTAGAAACACCTACCTGGTGATTCCACTTACTGGCCACTTTATAAGAAACACCTATTTGGTAATTCCACACACTGGCCACTTTATTGGAAACATCTACCTTGTGTTTCCACACACTGGCCATTTTATTGGAAACATCTACCTTGTGTTTCCACACACTGGCCACTTTATTAGAAACACCTACTTTGTGCTTTCACATTCTGGCCACTTTATTAGAAACACCTACCTGGTGTTTCCACTTACTGGCCACTTCAATGGAAACACCTGTGCTTCCACACCCTGGCCACTTTATTAGAAACACCTACTTGGTAATTCCACTAACTGGCCACTTTATTGGAAACAGCTACCTTGTGTTTCCACACACTGGCCACTTTATTAGAAACACCTACCTGGTGATTCCACTTACTGGCCACTTTAATGGAAACACCTGTGCTTCCACACACTGGCCACTTTATTATAAACACCCACCTTGTGCTTCCACTTACTGGCCACTTTATTGTAAACACCTGTGCTTCCACACCCTGGCCACTTTATTAGAAACACCTACCTGGTGATTCCACTTACTGGCCACTTTATAAGAAACACCTATTTGGTAATTCCACACACTGGCCACTTTATTGGAAACATCTACCTTGTGTTTCCACACACTGGCCATTTTATTGGAAACATCTACCTTGTGTTTCCACACACTGGCCACTTTATTAGAAACACCTACTTTGTGCTTTCACATTCTGGCCACTTTATTAGAAACACCTACCTGGTGTTTCCACTTACTGGCCACTTCAATGGAAACACCTGTGCTTCCACACCCTGGCCACTTTATTAGAAACACCTACTTGGTAATTCCACTAACTGGCCACTTTATTGGAAACATCTACCTTGTGTTTCCACACACTGGCCACTTTAATGGAAACACCTACCTTGTGCTTTTACTCACTGACCGCTTTAATGGAAACACCTACTGTACTTTGTACTTCCACTGTCTGGCCACTTAATTGGAAACCCCTACCTCAGTTTACATCTGGAATAGGTGGAGAATGGAAACATTGATGGAATGAGTTCTGATAAACCGAAATATGACGCTCACAGAGGTGAGATAAGGAGCACTGGCATTCAAACTCAACACAAACTCAGAACCGCAGCAATCAAATCATAGACAAATGAAGCGGTGGCTGAAGAACAGAAGCACTCAGAGAAATACGCCAGCAGGGAATAATATCATAGGAGACCTAGAGCAGCCAAAACAGTAACTGGACCCCTGCAGGTTCTTCTAAAGCCTTTCCGATCTATAATAATGCTGATATATTAATATAGTAACTGCTTATAAATAAACAACATTGACAAGTATAATACCAGAACCAAACAGAACCAGCAGAGCAGCACCAGAATTGAGTTAGTGTCTCTAGTTAGTGTGTTTACTCCATCTTAAATTCTCCGGTCTCCTGCTGTCAGGAAAGGTGTAGAGTGCAATGTAGGGAGCATGGACATACAGCACACTATGTAAGGAGCAGGGAGGTGTAGTGCACTATGTAAGAAGCAGGGAGGTGTAGTGCACTGTGTAGAGACTGGGGAGGTGTAGTGCACTATGTAAGGATCAGGGAGGTGTAGTGCACTGTGTAGAGACTGGGGAGGTGTAGTGTGCTATGTAAGGATCAGGGAGGTGTAGTGCACTGTGTAGAGACTGGGGAGGTGTAGTGTGCTATGTAAGGATCAGGGAGGTGTAGTGCACTGTGTAGAGACTGAGGAGGTGTAGTGTGCTATGTGAGGATCAGGGAGCCCAGAATGCAGGGGGGTGTAGTGCGCTATATAAGGATCAGGGAGGTGTAGTGCACTGTGTGAGGAGCAGGAAGGGGTAGTGCACTATGTAAGGAGCAGGGAGGTGTAGTCCACTGTGTAGAGACTGGGGAGGTGTAGTGCACTGTTTAAGGATCAGGGAGGTGTAGTGCACTATGTAAGAAGCAGGGAGGTGTAGTGCACTATGTAAGAAGCAGGGAGGTGTAGTGCACTATGTAAAAAGCAGGGAGGTGTAGTCCACTGTGTAGAGACTGGGGAGGTGTAGTGCACTGTTTAAGGATCAGGGAGGTGTAGTGCACTATGTAAGAAGCAGGGAGGTGTAGTGCACTGTTTAAGGATTAGGGAGGTGTAGTGCACTGTGTAAGGATCAGGGAGGTGTAGTGCAATATGTAAGACGCAGGGAGGTGTAGTGTGCTATGTGAGGATCAGGGAGCCCAGAATGCGGGGAGGTGTAGTGCACTATGTAAGGATCAGGGAGGTGTAGTGCACTGTGTGAGGGGCACGGAGGTGTAGTGCACTGTGTAAGGAACAGGGAGGTGCAGTGCACTATGTAAGAAACAGGGAGGTGTAGTGCACTGTTTAAGGGTCAGGGAGGTGTAGTGCACTGTTTAAGGGTCAGGGAGGTGTAGTGCACTGTGTAAGGGTCAGGGAGGTGTAGTGCACTATGTAAGAAGCAGGGAGGTGTAGTCACTCATGTGGGTTTACTGTCGACCGTCATGTACACTGGTTCCAGACTGTGACTGAAGTTATATACCTGTATATTCATCCTGTATTGATTCTGGCGTATGTATAGACCCGTATGTGTTACAGATACTGGGAACTTCATTAGGAGAACTACAGGCACTCATAGAGGAGAACAGCAGTTCAATAAAAACAACACCAGAGGGCGCTGTTTGCCAATTTGTCATATATACATATAAACAGTTAATCTGAGAGTTTTTCTAACTCTATATAAAGTTAATCTAGAAGTTAATCTAACTCTATATGAAGTTAATCTGAGGGTTAATCTAACTATATATGAAGTTAATCTGAGAGTTAATCTAACCGTATATAAAGTTAATCTGAGAGTTAATCTAACTGTATAGAAAGTTAATCTTGGAGTTATTAAAACTCTATATAAAGTTAATCTAGGAGTTAATCTCACTTTAAATAAAGTTAATCTAGGAGTTTATCTAACTCTATAAAAAGTTAATATGAGAGTTAATCTAACTGTATAGAAAGTTAATCTTGGAGTTATTAAAACTCTATATAAAGTTAATCTAGAAGTTAATCTGACTCTATATGAAGTTAATCTAATAGTTAATCTAACTTTATATAAAGTTAATCTAGGAGTTAATCTAACTGTATAGAAAGTTAATCTAGGAGTTACTTTAACTCTCTAAAAAGTTAATCTAAGAGTTAATCTAACTCTATATAAAGTTAATCTAGGAGTTAATCTAACTCTATATAAAGTTAATCTAGGAGTTAATCTAACTCTATATAAAGTAAATCTAGGAGATAATCTAACTGTGTATAAAGTTAATCTAGGAGTTAATCGAACTGTATATAAAGTTAATATAGGAGTTAATCTAACTGTGTATAAAGTAAATCTAGTAGTTAATCTAACTGTATATAAAGTTAATCTAGGAGTTAATCTAACTGTATATAAAGTTAATCTAGGAGTTAATCTAACTGTATATAAAGTTAATCAAGGAGTTAATCTAACAGTATATAAAGTAAATCTAGGAGTTAATCTAACTGTATATAAAGTTAATCCTAGAGTTAATCTAACTGTATATAAAGTTAATCTAGGAGTTAATCTAACTGTATATAAAGTTAATCTAGGAATTCATCTAACTGTATATAAAGTTAATCTAGGAGTTAATCTAACTGTATATAAAGTTAATCCTGGAGTTAATCTAACTCTATATAAAGTTAATCCTGGAGTTAATCTAACTGTATATAAAGTTAATCTAGGAGTTAATCTAACTGTATATAAAGTTAATCTAGGAGTTAATCTAACTGTATATAAAGTTAATCCTGGAGTTAATCTAACTCTATATAAAGTTAATCCTGGAGTTAATCTAACTGTATATAAAGTTAATCTAGGAGTTAATCTAACTGTATATAAAGTTAATCTAGGAGTTAATCTAACTGTATATAAAGTTAATCTAGGAGTTAATCTAACTGTATATAAAGTTAATCTGAGAGTCAATCTAACTCTATATAAAGTTAATCTAGGAGTTAATCTAACTCTATATAAAGTTAATCCTGGAGTTAATCTAACTCTATATAAAGTTAATCTAGGAGTTAATCTAACTCTATATAAAGTTAATCTAGGAGTTAATCTAACTCTATATAAAGTTAATCTAGGAGTTAATCTAACTGTATATAAAGTTAATCTAGGAGTTGTACTGAGGTTGTTGGAGTTGAAGTAGTTAATCCAACACTAACAGCAAACTCGCTAATTCAGACGTTAATCCGGTAATGCAAATATTAACCCCGCCCACCCCCCAAAAAAACTCCCCTTCAGTTTTGGCAGACGCACACTCGCACACCACCCCTTAACACTCCTTGCGCACATGACAGTTGGAGGAGCGTCTGGCGCTCACTTGGTCCCACAGCAGCGGCGCGCGATGGAGCTCCACCTGGCCGGCGAGAGGTCCTCCGCTCGAGCTACCCCGCCGGAGAGCTTCGCCCGGCACTGACAGCTGGGTTCTTTTAGGAGTCCCGGGTTGGTTTCGTTTCTGTTTCTCCTCTCCGCGCGCTCCGGAAGTGTGCCCATGGAGCCTCGCACGGGCTTCTCTCTCCTCTACAGAGCCTGTTCTCTGGTGGTGGCTCTGTGCGGGCTCCACATCTCCATCATGCTGCTCTTCTACCTGAGGGAGACGGGGACCGAGAGCGAGCTCGCCCGTCCCCAACCCAGCGTGCGCAGGGACACCAACACGAGCGCGAGCGCGAGCATGGTGACGATGAGACCTACAGCAGTCGCCACGACGAAGGCGCTGGAGAAGTGTCCAGAGACCCCCCCTCGCCTAGGTAAGACCGGTGGGCTCCTACGCCTCACCCTGAGTCAGCTCCAATGGGCTCTGCCCAGCTCACTGATGTCTATTAACCCGGACTAAAGTTTGGTACATGGGGGGCGTGGGAAAGGGGGGGTCGAGGCTGGGCTAAGGGGGAGCTGGGTAACGTCTCCTACAATTTCTGACCTTGCGCTTCCTCTTACTGGCCACTTTATTAGAAACACCTACCCTGTACTTCCACTAACTGGCCACTTTATTGGAAACACCTTCCTTCTACTTCCACTAACTGGCCACTTTATTGGAAACACCTTCCTTGCGCTTCCTCTAACTGGCCACTTTATCAGAAACACCTACCTTGTACTTCGTCTAACTGGCCACTTTATTGGAAACACCTACGTTGCACTTCCTCTAACTGGCCACTTTATTAGAAACACCCACCTTGTACTTCCACTAACTGGCCACTTTATTAGAAACACCCACCTTGTACTTCCACTAACTGGCCACTTTATTGGAAACACCCACCTTCTACTTCCTCTAACTGGCCACTTTATTAGAAACACCTACCTTGAGCTTCCACTAACTGGCCACTTTATTAGAAACACCCACCTTCTTAAGGGTCAGACCTGTTCTCTGACTCGGATTAAGCCCACCTTTGTGGTGCACGACTTCACAGTGGAATGCTGACCCATGGCATATCACGAGTTTGTCTTATCAGTAAAGGAGCAATACATCAGGAGTCATTACCCCCACAGTACAGCTTAAACATCTCCAGACTTAAACCCTAATCACAAGTAGATTTACATTATATACACACAGAGTTATACACTCCACCTAACGAGAACCTGTAGAACAGACTCAGTCTATACCACAGTACCTACATTTAGAGCTTAGAGTTATACACTCCACCTAATGAGAAACTGTAGAACAGACTCAGTCTATACCACAGTACCTACATTTAGAGCTTAGAGTTATACACTCGACCTAACGAGAAACTGTAGAACAGACTCAGTCTATACCACAGTACCTACATTTAGAGCTTAGAGTTATACACTCCACCTAATAAGAAACTGTAGAACAGACTTAGTCTATACCACAGTACCTACATTTAGAGCCTAGAGTTATACACTCCACCTAATGAGAAACTGTAGAACAGACTCAGTCTATACCACAGTACCTACATTTAGAGCTTAGAGTTATACACTCCACCTAATGAGAAACTGTAGAACAGACTCAGTGTATACCACAGTACCTACATTTAGAGCCTAGAGTTATACACTCCACCTAATGAGAACCTGTAGAATAGACTCAGTGTATACCGCAGTACCTACATTTAGAGCCTAGAGTTATACACTCGACCTAACGAGAAACTGTACAACAGACTCAGTGTATACCACAGTACCTACATTTAGAGCCTAAAGTTATACACTCCACCTAATGAGAAACTGTAGAACAGACTCAGTCTATACCACAGTACCTACATTTAGAGCTTAGAGTTATACACTCGACCTAACGAGAAACTGTAGAACAGACTCAGTCTATACCACAGTGCCTACATTTAGAGCTTAGAGTTATACACTTCACCTAACGAGAACCTGTAGAACAGACTCAGTCTATACCACAGTACCTACATTTAGAGGTTAGAGTTATACACTCGACCTAACAAGAAACAGTAGAACAGACTCAGTCTATACCACAGTACCTACATTTAGAGCCTAGAGTTATACACTCCACCTAATGAGAAACTGTAGAACAGACTCAGTCTATACCACAGTACCTACATTTAGAGCCTAGAGTTATACACTCCACCTAATGAGAAACTGTACAACAGACTCAGTGTATACCACAGTACCTACATTTAGAGCCTAGAGTTATACACTCCACCTAATGAGAAACTGTAGAACAGACTCAGTCTATACCACAATACTTACATTTAGAGCTGAGAGTTATACACTCCATCTAATGAGAAACTGTAGAACAGACTCAGTCTATACCACAGTACCTACATTTAGAGCTTAGAGTTATACACTCGACCTAATGAGAAACTGTAGAACAGACCGAGTCTATACCACAGTACCTACATTTAGAGGTTAGTTATACACTCCACCTAATGAGAAACTGTAGAACAGACTCAGTCTATACCACAGTACCTACATTTAGAGCTTAGAGTTATACACTCGACCTAATGAGAAACGGTAGAACAGACCGAGTCTATACCACAGTACCTACATTTAGAGCTTAGAGTTATACACTCCACCTAATGAGAAACTGTAGAACAGACTTAGTCTATACCACAGTACCTACATTTAGAGCTTAGAGTTATACACTCGACCTAATGAGAAACGGTAGAACAGACCGAGTCTATACCACAGTACCTACATTTAGAGCTTAGTTAT
The DNA here is from genome assembly GCA_024036415.1 of Prochilodus magdalenae. Classification (NCBI taxonomy): domain Eukaryota; kingdom Metazoa; phylum Chordata; class Actinopteri; order Characiformes; family Prochilodontidae; genus Prochilodus; species Prochilodus magdalenae. The sequence goes on from JAMWET010004464.1 coordinate 90,928, forward strand.
ACACTCCACCTAATGAGAAACTGTAGAACAGACTCAGTCTATACCACAATACCTACATTTAGAGCTTAGAGTTATACACTCCACCTAATGAGAAACTGTAGAACAGACTCAGTCTATACCACAGTACCTACATTTAGAGCTTAGAGTTATACACTCCACCTAATGAGAAACTGTAGAACAGACTCAGTCTATACCACAGTACCTACATTTAGAGCTTAGAGTTATACACTCGACCTAATGAGAAACTGTAGAACAGACTCAGTCTATACCACAGTACCTACATTTAGAGCTTAGAGTTATACACTCCACCTAATGAGAAACCGTAGAACAGACTCAGTCTATACCACAGTACCTACATTTAGAGCTTAGAGTTATACACTCCACCTAATGAGAAACTGTAGAACAGACTCAGTCTATACCACAGTACCTACATTTAGAGCTTAGAGTTATACACTCGACCTAATGAGAAACTGTAGAACAGACTCAGTCTATACCACAGTACCTACATTTAGAGCTTAGAGTTATACACTCCACCTAATGAGAAACTGTAGAACAGACTCAGTCTATACCACAGTACCTACATTTAGAGCCTAGAGTTATACACTCCACCTAATGAGAAACTGGACAACAGACTCAGTGTATACCACAGTACCTACATTTAGAGCCTAGAGTTATACACTCCACCTAATGAGAAACTGTAGAACAGACTCAGTCTATACCACAATACTTACATTTAGAGCCTAGAGTTATACACTCCATCTAATGAGAAACTGTAGAACAGACTCAGTCTATACCACAGTACCTACATTTAGAGCTTAGAGTTATACACTCCACCTAATGAGAAACTGTAGAACAGACCGAGTCTATACCACAGTACCTACATTTAGAGCTTAGTTATACACTCCACCTAATGAGAAACTGTAGAACAGACTCAGTCTATACCACAATACCTACATTTAGAGCTTAGAGTTATACACTCCACCTAATGAGAAACTGTAGAACAGACTTAGTCTATACCACAGTACCTACATTTAGAGCTTAGAGTTATACACTCCACCTAATGAGAAACTGTAGAACAGACCGAGTCTATACCACAGTACCTACATTTAGAGCTTAGTTATACACTCCACCTAATGAGAAACTGTAGAACAGACTCAGTCTATACCACAATACCTACATTTAGAGCTTAGAGTTATACACTCCACCTAATGAGAAACTGTAGAACAGACTCAGTCTATACCACAGTACCTACATTTAGAGCTTAGAGTTATACACTCCACCTAATGAGAAACTGTAGAACAGACTCAGTCTATACCACAGTACCTACATTTAGAGCTTAGAGTTATACACTCGACCTAATGAGAAACTGTAGAACAGACTCAGTCTATACCACAGTACCTACATTTAGAGCTTAGAGTTATACACTCCACCTAATGAGAAACTGTAGAACAGACTCAGTCTATACCACAGTACCTACATTTAGAGCTTAGAGTTATACACTCCACCTAATGAGAAACTGTAGAACAGACTCAGTCTATACCACAGTACCTACATTTAGAGCTTAGAGTTATAC
>JAMWET010004464.1:95000-130000 GCA_024036415.1 Prochilodus magdalenae
TACATACACACACTCATACACACACTCATACACACACACATACATACACACACACATACACACACTCATACACACACTCATACACACACACACACACACACACACACACACACACACACACACACACACACACACACACACACACACACTCACACACACACACACACACACACTCAAACACACACACACACACTCACACACACTCTCACATAGACACACACACACTCATATACATACACACACACATACACTCACACACACACTCATACTTTCACACACACACACACACACACACACACACACACACACACTCATATACATACACACACACACACACAAACACACACTCATACACACACACACACACACACACACACTCACACTCACACAGTGTGGCAGCAGTTCCGGTGCTGCGTGGTGTACAGTGGTCCTGGGCGGAGTGATGGAGGGGTGGAGGGGTGGAGTAACGGAGTGGTGGTGTGATGGAGGGTCTGACACATGCTTCTGTAATGAATGGTAATCTGATCTAATCTGGTCTAATCTGGTTTCCTGCAGTGGGTCCGTTAAGAGTGGAGTTTTCCGATCCGGTGAATTTGAACGAGATCAGCCAGGACCCTCGGCTGTCTGAGGGTGGGCGGTACACGCCGCGCGAGTGCGTGTCCCTCCAGAAGGTGGCGCTCATCATCCCGTTCAGACACAGAGAGGAGCACCTGAAGTACTGGCTCTACTACCTTCACCCCATCCTGCAGAGGCAGCAGCTGGATTACGGAGTCTACGTCATCCAGCAGGTACACCCACACCACAGCCTCCGCCTCTCTCCCTCTCGCGCTCTCACTCCGTCTCTCTCTCACTCTCTCTCTTTCTCTCTCTCTCTCACTGTCTCTCTCTCTCTCACACTCACTCTGTCGCTCTCTCTGTCTCTCTCTCGCTGTCTTTCTCCCTCTCTCTCTCTCACTCTGTCTCTCTCTCTCTCTCTCTCTCACTCTGTCTCTCTCTCTCACTCTCTCTCCTTCTCACTCTCTCACTCTGTCTCTCTCTCTCACTCTCTCTCTTTCTCTCTCTCTCTCACTGTCTCTCTCCCTCTCACTCTGTCTCTCTCTCTCTCGCTCTCACTCTCTCTCTCTCATTCTGTCTCTCTCTCTCCCTCTCACGCTCTCACTCTGTGTCTCTCTCTCTCCCTCTCTCTCTCTCTCTCTCTCTCGCGCTCACTCTGTCTCTCTCTCTCACTCTGTCTCTCTCTCTCAGTGTCTCTCTCTCTCTCGCTCTCACTCTGTCTCTCTGTCTCTCGCTCACGCTCTCACTCTGTCTCTCTCTCTCACTCTGTCTTATTCTCTCTCTCTCTCTCTCTCTCTCTCTCCCTCACTCTCTCTCTCTCTCTCTCACTCTCTCTCACACTCACTCTGTGTCTCTCTCCCTCACTCTCTCTCTTTCTCTCTCTCTCTCTCTCACTCCCTCTCACTGTCTCTCCCTCACTCTCTCTCACTCTCTCCCTCACTCTGTCTCTCTCTCTCTCACTCTCTCTCTCTCCCTCACTCTCACTCTCACTCTCTCTCACACTTTCTCTCTCTCTCACTCTGTCTCTCTCTCTTTCACTCTGTCGCTCTCTCTCTCACTCTCACTCTGTCTCTCTCTCTCTCTCTCTCACTCTCTCCCTCACTCTGTCTCTCACTCTGTCTCTCTCACTGTCTCTCTCACTCTCTCCCTCACTCTGTCTCTCTCTCTCACTCTGTCGCGCTCTCTCTCTCACTCTCACTCTCACTCTGTCTCTCTCTTTCTCACTGTCTTTCTCCCTCTCACTGTTTTTCTCTCTCTCTCTCTCTCTCTCTCTCTCTCATTGTCTCTCTCTCTGTCTCTCTCACTCTGTCTCTCACTCTTTCTCTGTCTCTCTCTTTCACTCTCTCTCTCTCTATCACTCGTTCTCTTTCCTCCCCCTCTCCCTGTCGCTCTATCACTCTTTCTCTTTCCTCCCCCTCTCTCTGTCTCTCCTTTCCTCTATCTTCCTCTCGGGTGAGGAATTCCTGGGAAGCTCTGATAGTGAAAGCACGGCTGACCAAGCCAGCACATGTCTCTCCCTCCCTCGCCAAACTCACATTCCACTTCACAGCTCATGTATCTTAACCCTTGAACGTCAGGCGCTGTCGTGACTCCTGGTCAAATCACAGGGTTCCGGCGGATGGCTAGGAATGCTGGGATACAGGCCTGGAGGTTGTACTGCTAGGTGCAGCTGCCGTGTGTTCTGGAGGTGCTGACAGACAGCCTGTGTTCAGGACAGACTACTGGGACGCCATCACAGTGTTGATGTTTGTGTGAGCGTGAAGCGTTGGCTGGCTTTCCTGGTGGACGGCCAGTCGGCGTGGAAACGGTTCCATTTACGGCAAACACAAACAGAACACTGGCAGTAAGAGGGAAGCTGCGGCGGGCCAAGCTCTAATGTCAGACGCTACGTACGGAGATGCTAAGTCTGAGCCACTTCCCCGAACCATATGACCACCACAGACGTTCTTACACCAAGGACAAAACACCCAGTCTTTGTTAGCTAGCTAGCTAACCTAGCTAATTTAGCTAATGTTAGCGCCCACTGGCCACAGCCAAACAGGCCATTTGCAGATCTCCTTGACTAGGCTGTGGGCTTTAAGGGTGTATCCTGCTATGAGCCCACATCTTGGAGAAATTAGCTTGAGCCAGCTTGAGCTAGTCCATGCTGATTAGCGCTGGTTGACCGGCAAGAACCTGCTCAAAACACAGCTAGCTAGCTAGCACTGCCTCAGCTATTTAGCATAGCTAGCCTTGGCTCTGCCTTATCTAGCTAGCTTCGCCCCTTAACAGCAACAGGATAGCAGAGCACTGTTAGCCCACTAACGGCAAAGCTGGCGGTTCACTGGTGGTCACTCAGCATCCTGGGTGCCCTGCTAAGCAGCATATCACCGCTAATACCACTTTATCTACCACTCAGTGTCCAATTTACTGACTGGTCCTTCATTTTAGCAACAGCATTTTCAGCTACATCATTTTATAGTCCATATTTTTTCTCCGAGTTGTTTGTACTATTTGCGTTAGTCTAATTTCTAAAGCTAAAGCCTGTACACATTTAAACCCAGTTTGAGGAGAGTTAAACCTAGTAAGATCTGGAACACAGTACAGTAGTCTTGGTGGTCTGCGGTGGGACCAGCAGTGGTAAACAGTCAGTGGGTCACAGATTGTATAAAGGGCCTCCACAAAAGCCAGTTTGGCTTTTACCACCAGGTGCTAATGTTGGCTAGGTTCACTAGCTAGCTAGCCTGCTAACACCAAACTATGTTTTTCTCCGTTGGTGTAATAACTCTAATTCCGCTTATCAACTACAAACACTCCTCGTCTCTTTCTCATCACCAGGAAAGATCTAGAATGATAGCTGAGTAGTGTTTGATTGCTGGAGTTCTTACCATAGAGAGCTTAAAGGGATCTAGTTAAAAAGCTAGTGCTAGCATGCTAGTTAGGACAAGTGTTTTAGCTCACGTTTTTAAACCCATCAAAGTTAAATAAAGGCTTTGATTGGTTCTTCTCATAAAGCCACTGTGTTAATCTAAACGATGGAGTGTGAGGGCTCTGCAGTATAATATGTTAAGCCAACTAGCTAAGAAGGTAGCTAGCAATATTAGCCTACACTGCTAGAACAACCAGCACAGACCAGCATGGTCATTGTGTTTTGGTGCTGGTCCACTGGCATGACCAAGCTGGGTGACCAGTGCTAGATAACCCGAAGTCTGCACTTTATAGGTAGCATGGAAGTTAGCATGCTAGTTGCCTCCAGTGTGCAGATCCAGGGGTTAAACTAGCATGGAATGCCTGCTGGCCTGGGCTGCTTGTCTGAGGTTCTGCAGGGTAGTTGGAGGCTTTAAAGTGATATACAGTACAATAACAGATCTGGGTCTCTCAAAGTGGGTGGAAATTGACCTGGATCTAGAACCGTAGTTCCAGCTGGTTCTAGTTTGGGTCGGTTTGAATGCAGCTTGTAAAAATGGCCCTATAAAGTGAATGTGTTCCTTGTGCTGCATGTAAAACTTTATGATTATATGGTATAGAATTAACCACACATAAAAGGGACTGACCTGGAAAGACGGGCCGGTATCTCGTCCTTTAGCCCCGCCCCTGTTTCAGCCAGAGCACTTGTGGAAGTCGCAGGTGTTTCCTTGTCATGACTGAGTGGAGAATTTTCCCTTCAAGTGTGCACACGAGGAAAATGAGCATGCAAAGGCCAGGCTGGTGTTTGAATACCACGGCCACCTTTGAACTTTGTGCCGGTGGGAAGGAGCTGGTGGGAACAGCAAGTACATTTACATGTACCAAGTGATCTGAGAAAGGTAGAAATCAGATTGTGGGTATGAATTTGTCGGTCAGGTTCGAGGCAAATTTGATAAATACGTTTTTTCAAATGTAAATAAATCAGAATTCCATTTTTATTATCATTCTGAGTAGAAATGTGTTGAGGTATACTTAATATAGCTTCAAGCCAAAACCTTATAGCTATACTAATATACATTTATTTATTTATTTATTTATTCATTCATTTCTGTAGCAACATTTGGGGTATTCTTTAAAGTGCTGTTAATAGAGAAAATACAGTGTTCCTGTTTAACATGCTCACTATTATAATATATTACTATACCATCATATATACACCATCAAAGTAACAGCTGCACCCAGAAGGAAGTGTGGGATTGGGGTGTTGTTGGTAAGGAAGATTAAGGTTACCAAGAACAATAAATGATGATAAACTAGGACTGATATGATGATATTTATTAAGTTAAATTTAGATAAAAATTTTTTATTAAGTTAAATTAGAAAAAATAAATACATGATAAGTTTTGTCATTCCATAACCAACCGATTTAGCTGTGTAAATTATAAATTGTCACATTAAACAACATTAGGAAGAGTAAACTATGTCACTAACTAAGTTGTCAGAAGACCTTTAACTTGAAAATAACTTAAATGTATTTCAAAAAGTCCATCCTGTCAAAAAATATGGAGAGAACTGTTGACCTGAAAGATTTCAGTGCTTTATTTATAAAACAGCACTTATTTTCAAACTAGTCCTGGGATTCTGATAATGTGGTTTCAGACGTGGGCTGGAAATAATCTGTGACTTTTGTATATTGAAAAATATTTTTAAAATTATTTTAGTCTCTGATAATGCCTTAGCATTTCAGAACGTCATCCTGGAAATAATCCTGACACAGGCTTTTTACTCATTTATGATAAAACTTATCATTTATTTTAGGGCAAAAAATTATTTTAGTCTCCACATAGCAGTAACACACAGAGGCCTTAGCATTTCTGATTAAACTAAATCATCCAGTGGGATGAATCCATACACAGGGGCATTATCATTTATTATAAGGCACATTATCATTTATTATAAGACACTATCATTTATTATAAGGCACATTATCATTTATTATAAGACACTTTATCATTTATTATAAGGCACTTTATCATTTATTATAAGGCACTTATCATTTATTATAAGGCACTTATCATTTATTATAAGGCACTTATCATTTATTATAAGACACATTATAATTTATTATAAGACACTTTATCATTTATTATAAGGCACTTATCATTATAAGGCACTTATTATTTATTCAAAGGAACTTATTATTTATTATAAGGCACATTATCATTTATTATACGGCATTTGATATTTAGGGGTCTCCATGTTTACAATACACACATAGACATTTTATTTACTAATTATCTAAACCACTAACCTTCTAACTCTGTGTTCTGAGTGTTTTAGAGAATGTTGATGATGGAAAAATAATGGGAAATAGGAAATTAAATCGTAATAATAATTCTTTTTGGGAACAGTAGTGTATTCATAACCTCGTAGTAACTTTCTGTGAGAGACCTTTTACTGTTGGACATCTGGTTTAATCCATTATGCAGGACGTTTGATATTCTGTACATCAGATACACTTCTCCACAGGTGCGTGTCTTAACCTGGGTCTGTTTGTACAGGCTATACAGCTGAATTTCACGTGAAACACCAGAGTGCACCGCTTAACGCTTCCGTGACTCTGCAACTGAAACCAGATAGGGAACGCACGAGCAGCGTTAATGTAAATGTGCTCAGCGTGGCGTTTCCAGATGCCGGTGTGGTGAACCAAACCTCTGGCCACTGAAAACCTGTGTGCTGTGGTTTAAGGGCTCATATAGTGGAAAACTGTATGATCATATTTCTGACTTGATGGGGAATATTAATATTTCTGAAGTACTTCTAGTGTATAGGAGTGTTTATAGAGGGCGTATATGAACTGATATCTCCTGTTCTAGCGTATAGGAGCGTTTATTGAGGGCGTATATGGACTGATATCTCCTGTTCTAGCGTATAGGAGTGTTTATTGAGGGCGTATATGAACTGATATCTCCTGTTCTAGCGTATAGGAGCGTTTATTTGAGGGCGTGTATATGGACTGATATTGCTTGCTGTTCTAAAGCGTATAGGAGCGTTTATTGAGGGCGTTATGGACTGATATCTCCTGTTCTAGCGTATAGGACCGTTTGTTGAGGGCGTATATGGACTGATATCTCCTATTCTAGCGTATAGGAGCGTTTATTGAGGGCGTATATGGGCTGATGTCTCCTATTCTAGCGTATAGTAGTGTTTATTGAGGGCGTATATGAACTGATATCTCCTGTTCTAGCGTATAGGAGCGTTTATTGAGGGCGTATATGGACTGATATCTTCTGTTCTAGCGTATAGGAGTGTTTATTGAGGGTGTGTATAGACTGATATCTCCTGTTCTAGTGTATAGGAGCGTTTATTGAGGGCGTATATGAACTGATATCTCCTGTTCTAGCGTATAGGAGCGTTTATTGAGGGCGTATATGGACTGATATCTCCTGTTCTAGCGTATAGGACCGTTTTTATTGAGTGCGTGTGATGGACTGATATCTCCTGTTCTAGTGTGCGGCGTATAAGGAGTGCGTTTTTTGAGGGCGTTTATGGACTGATATCTCCTGTTCTAGAGCGTATAGGAGCGTTTATTGAGGGCGTATATGGACGGATATCTATCTGTTCTAGCGTCTATAGGAGCGTTTATTGAGCGTTTATGGACTGATATCTCCGTTCTGTTTATGCGTGATAGGAGTGCGTTTATTGAGGGGTGTGTATGGACCTGTGATATCTCCTGTTCTAGCGTATAGGAGCGTTTATTGAGGGGCGTGTATGGACTGATATCTCCCTGTTCTAGGTATAGGAGCGTTTATGGACTAGTGATTGTTCTAGTATATGAGGGCGTATATGGACTGATATCTCCTGTTCTAGGGTATAGGAGCGTTTATTGAGGGTGTTTATGGACTGGTATCTCCTGTTCTAGCGTATAGGAGTGTTTATTGAGGGCGTATATGGACTGGTATCTCCTGTTCTAGCGTATAGGAGTGTTTTATTGAGGGCGTATATGGACTGATATCTCCTGTTCTAGCGTATAGGAGCGTTTATTGAGGGCGTGTATGGACTGATATCTCCTGTTCTAGCGTATAGGAGTGTTTATTGAGGGCGTATATGGACTGATATCTCCTGTTCTTGTATTATTTTATTGAGGGTGTTTATGGACTGATATCTCCTGTTCTAGCGTATAGGAGCGTTTATTGAGTGAGGGCGTGTATGGACTGATATCTCCTGTTCTAGCGTATAGGAGCGTTTATAGAGGGCGTGTATATTGGACTGAGTATCTCCTGTTCTAGCGTATAGGAGCGTTTATTGAGGGCGTTTATGGACTGATATCTCCTGTTCTAGCGTATAGGAGCGTTTATTGAGGGGCGTGTATGGGACTGATATCTCCTGTTCTAGCGTATATGGAGTGTTTTTATTGAGGGCGTTTATGGACTGATTATCTCCTGTTCTAGCGTATAGGAGTGTTTATTGAGGGCGTTTATGGACTGATATCTCTCCTGTTCTCTAGCGGTATAGGAGTGTTTATTGAGGGCGTTTATGGACTGATATCTCCTGTTCTAGCGTATAGGAGTGTTTATTGAGGGTGTGTTTATGGACTGATATCTCCTGTTCTAGCGTATAGGTAGGAGTGTTTATTGAGGGTGTGTATGGACTGATATCTCCTGTTCTAGCATATAGGAGTGTTTATTGAGGGTGTTTATGGACTGATATCTCCTGTTCTAGCGTATAGGAGTGTTTATTGAGGGTGTGTATGGACTGATATCTCCTGTTGTAGCGTATAGGTGTTTTTATTGAGGGTGTTTATGGAATGATATCTCATGTTCTAGCGTATAGGAGTGTTTATTGAGGGCGACCTGTGTATGGACTGATATCTCCTGTTCTCTAGCGTATAGGAGTGTTTATTGAGGGCTATGGACTGATATCTCCTGTTCTAGGTATAGGAGTGTTTATTGAGGGCGTGTTTATGAGTACTGATATCTCCTGTTCTAGCGTATAGGAGTGTTTTATTGAGGGTGTATTATGGACTGATATCTCCTGTTTCTAGTGTCGTTTATTGAGGGAGTTTTTGGAATGATTTCTCCTGTTCTAGCTTTTAGGAGTGTTTATTGAGGGTGTTTATGGACTGATATCTCCTGTTCTAGTGTATAGGAGTGTTTATTGAGGGCGTTTATGGACTGATATCTCCTGTTCTAGCGTATAGGAGCGTTTATTGAGGGCGTTTATGGACTGATATCTCCTGTTCTAGCGTATAGGAGCGTTTATTTAGGGCATTTATGGACTGATATCTCCTGTTTTAGCGTATACGAGCGTTTATTGAGAGCGTGTATGGACTGATATCTTCTGTTTTAGCGTATAGGAGCATTTATGGACTGATATCTCCTGTTCTAGCGTATAGGAGCGTTTATGGACTGATATCTCCTGTTCTAGCGTATATGAGTGTTTATTGAGGGCATTTATGGACTGATATCTCCTGTTTTAGCATATAGGAGCGTTTATGGACTGATATGACCTGTTCTAGCGTATAGGAGCGTTTATTGAGGGCATTTATGGACTGATATCTCCTGTTCTAGCGTATAGGAGGGTTTATTGAGAGTGTTTATGGACTGATATCTCCTGTTTTAGCGTATAGGAGTGTTTATGGACTGATATCTCCTGTTCTAGTGTATAGGAGTGTTTATTGAGAGTGTTTATGGACTGATATCTCCTGTTCTAGCGTATATTGAGGACGTTCATGGACTGATATCTCCTTTGTTCTGCTTGTGTACGTAGGACGGTGAGGAGACCTTTAACCGTGCTAAGCTGCTGAACGTGGGCTACGCAGAGGCTCTAAAGGAGTACGACTATGACTGCTTCGTCTTCAGTGATGTTGACATCATCCCTGCAGATGATCGAAATATCTATCGCTGCTTTGACCAACCACGTCACCTCGCGGTGTCTATGGATAAATTCGGCTTCAGGTGAGACAGATCCTTACATCCACCCAGAATACTTCACTTGAATAGGATTGAAATGGACAATAAAATAATCCCCTTAATTCCTGAATCTATGTTACTGTCAAATGGCCGGATCTACTTTCGAACCAAACTGCTAAATTTACTTCAATGCCAAATTGCCAGATTTACCTTTTTATGAAATCTGCTTTACAGCCAAATATCTCAATTTAATTAAAGGACAAATTGTCATGTCCAGTTTTCTCATCAAAATGTTGAAATTGGCCTAAACTGCTGAATTAACTTTACTGTCAAATTGCCGGATCTACTTTCGAACCTAACTTCAAATTTTACTTTCTCACCAAATTTCCAATATGAATTTGCCAGATTTCTCTTTGGACAAAATTGGACAAAGTCTAATTTCCCACCAAATTTCTCCATTTCATTTACCTCAAATTGTCATGTCGACGTTTCCTGCCAAAATGTAGAATCTGGCCAAACTTGTGAATTGACTTTACTGTCAAATTGCCGAATCTACTTTTAAAACCATACTACAAATTCTACTTTCCCAACAAATTTCACAAATAAACTCAACAGCAAATTGTCAAACCCACTTTTCCTGCTAAATACTTTGCATCCAATTGGCAAGACTTACTTTCCTGCCAAATTTCCCATCCCACTTCACTGGCAAACTGCCAGGTCTCAGGGTCTAGGAGGGATTGGGGCCCAGTAATTCCTGAGCCCTTATTGGCCCATTATAATGAAGGACACCGTGTGAGGTCAGGAGTAGTTAGTTTGTAGGCTAGTTTTAGTTTAAGCTTCTATTTCTTTGGCAGTGTTTGTTTCCTCCTGTAAGTCTACATTGGACCGGTCCATTAAATGTATATATTGACTGAACACTATGAAGATTGGGTTTGATGGAAACTACGCCGTTCGCTGGTAATGAAAAGCCGGAGGTTCGGCTGCTAAAGCAGATAAAGAAAAGGAGGCAGAGCTGACCTAAAACATACTACCAGCAGCCGCTACAGTGGAGCTAACCGTTACCAGATGCTGCAGAAGAGATTATGTAAGAGACCCTGCCAGGAAGAGCAACTCCTGCTTATAACTGTTCGGAACATATTGGCACAGATCCAGGCCGAGATCCCGGAATCCCGAGATAGCTGCTGTTTTTCCACAAATAATCTGAATAATTATAAAGACATCACCATCTGAATTAAGGAGGACTGTAAAAAGTGACAGAACTGAAGTCTGTCTTGTGTTTCCCTCTAAACTAAAACTGTAGAAATAAATTTACTGGAAAATTTAAATTTAATATATATTTTTTTTTATTAATTTAGAATTTTTTTAATGACCTTCATTTTAAAAATTTTTGACCTTCATTTAGCTTCATTTACCCTGCCCATTGGCCCAGTTTACAATCCACACCAGCAGCCCTGGAAAATAAATTGTCAGATCCCACCTAACATGCTTGTCTCCTAAATACACAGCGATCCAATTGGCAACACTTACTACACAGCCAGGGTCCCCATCTCACTTGATGGCAAACTATCAGTTCTCCGAGTCTACGGAGGGATTGTGGGTTCATAGCTTTATGGCAGATACAGTGAGGGTCTGTTTCATAAGAACAAGGTCCAGCAGAAAACACACAGGGGAACATCAGCTACAAGACTGGCAGAGGGCCAAACCCATCCTCTACTGACCGCCGTGAATAGCGCCCCCTCATTGACCAAGTCTACCTTGGACCCCACGTGTAAGATGAACTATCAAAGGGTCGACCTAAGAATAGAAGGACTGATTGAGCCGAAGCCGAGCGGTTGGATGGCGTAAAAAAAGACGCACAGCCTGAGGTTCGAGCATGGTTCTAAAAAACAGGCTTCTGAAGAGGATCTATTAGCTGATGTTTTAACTAAATACCACAGATACCTTACAGATACCATATCTGTCTGGAGTGTTGGAGACATCGGTTCCAGTAGAGTAGACCCTTCAAACAGAACCAACTCCAACCCAGAACCCTGTGTCACTAGAGATTATTGATCAGTTTACAGGCCGGGCTCTTACAATTTCTCCAGAGATAGATGCTGTTATAAAAAATAATAATCAATAATAATAATAATACATCACCAATAATAATAAGGGGCTGTAAAAATAATGACGATATGAATTCCATTTTGCAATCCCTCTAACCTAAACTTAGATATTTGTTTGTCTTTTTCATGACTGGATGGGGTTTCCATCACCTACACCACATTACATAACGTCAATGTTCCAATGGAAATAAGATATTTAATAATGAATCCAGTAATTTGAATTGTAACACTAGTTATGTTTTTAAGGGTGGTTTGTGTTTATTTTGTCTAGCGAAATCATAGGCAGAATTAGCATATTGTATTTCCAATTCGTGGGGGGCCACTGCATGTTAAGGTTCATCCCTCCATCTAAAGACTTGTTTGTTGCCTTGTTTAAACCCAGGTTGCCTTATAACCAGTAATTTTGGTCAGGGCGATATAACTATGTCAGCAATGAGTACAGAACAGTAACCTGTAAAATCAAGCGGTTGATCCCAACAACGTACTTGGGGCTGTGAGGCGGATCGAGAAGGACCGTAGGAGTGCATCTAGCAAAACAGGATAGGGAACAGTGGCAAAATAGCACGAAAGACGATGTCACTGGATACCAGGTTGGAGAGAAACAGTAATTGGGCTCATCATCAGGACTTTCCTTATACCAGTGTAACAGGTCCCTAGTGTGTTGTCAACCAAGAACCAACCACGGCGAATTCTAAATAGCATGCTAAACCATGTAGCTCTGCTGGGAATTCTCAAACCAGCTAAACGGCTTCCCAGTGGAAACAACCAGGACTCTACGGTTATTGGAACTTCATCAACCGAATGATAGAAATCCAGTTGAATCCATTAAAAACCCTTAGTAACCGTTAGCAACCAGTCAATTCCAGTAGAGTTGCTCATTTGGAATCAGCTGTAATTCCCTATAGACTTTTGCTCTGTAGCTGTACGGCTAATATAGCTATAAAGCCAGCTAGCATTGTGCTATAAAACGTTAATAGGGTCAAAAACCACACAATCAAGTCTACTAGAGATTACTACCCAGGGTTAGGCCTAAGGTTAGCACCATGCTAATCTGTAGAGTAGAAGCGTCTATTACTTCTACTCCACATTTAGCACTACATCAGCTTCCAGCTGCAAACGCGAAGAACTCAAATTTGTCTTGGGACATTCAACGGACATGTCTGAAGGTGAGGGGACTGATAGCTTGTTTGGATAAATACAGGTAGGGAGTCAATGTCATAAAGGCCATACGGTCTGTAGCCGTATAGCACACGGACTGAAGCACTGATAAAGATTAACCGGCATGAGACTACACAGTACTTGTGAAAACACAACCATGTGTCATCCATACACTGTTTATGGTTAACTGAGAGATCTGGCATTAACCTGGGACAGCCAGCATCGATCATGACTCACCCTGCCAATCCAGGACTTCTGAATACGTTAACTGGCTGGAGCAGGTGTGACAGATGGGAGCTGGAACCAAATTCAGCAAGAAGGTGGATCTCCAGGACTGGGGTCGGTGACCATAGCATTAGAAGACAACTCTTACTGTTGGCTTAACCCAGAGGAGTGTCCAGTCCTGGTCCTAGAGATCTCCCACCCACCCTAATCTAACACACCTGATCCAGGTAATGAAGACTTTCAGGTGCATCTGAATATCTTTGGGACCAGGTAGATCTCCAGGAACAGGACTCCTGGATCAATGATGAAATTCCTACTTTTGGCCTAACTCAGAGGAGAGTCTAGTCCTGGCCCTGGAGATCTACCACCCTGGAGGCTTGAACACCAACCCTAATCTAACACACCTGATCCAGGTAATGAAGACTTTCAGGTGCATCGGAATAGATCTAAGGGACCAGGTAGAGCTCCTGGCCCTGGACTCCTGGGGCAACCATTGCATTAGATGAAATTCTCCCAGTTGGCTAAACTCAGGATTGTCCGGTTCCGGTTCTGGTTCTGGAGATCTACCATCCTGCAAACTCCAACCCTAACGTAACACACCTGATCCAGGTAATGAAGTCTTTCAGGAGTGTGTGATATCGGGGACTAGGTAGATCTGACCTGAACCTCAGCCTCAGAGGCCCACTGCTCCCCCTGCTGGCTGCTAATGGATGTCACCCATAGTAAAGTTCCCATTGAGCACCAGTCGAATTCCCCGATATTACTGCTTTAAAGACAAGATCCAAACAGTGGAGATCATTCATGCGTTTCTCAACAAATACCTTTTTTGAAAATGGTCTGTTTCTGAGTTTTACAAGATGAGGGTCCCAAGTAGCCCATTCTAGCACAGCCCCACCACCTTGCGTCGTCTCCTTGTAATACGGCCATCACCAGAAAGGCTCTGGACTCATTTTGGCCAGTGAAATACTGAGCTGCACCAAATTCATTCCATCTTAAACAGTGCAAGACTAACTGCTGCACCATTTAAGGTGGAATGGGACAGTTGGCTAATAAGCAGAGTTACTGGGGAACTTGATTAGACGAACTGAAACCGTAAGTGTCTACTTCCATTCCTCTCCACGATATTCCGAATGCTCCACAGTAGAGAGAGGTTGCTGGGAATCCTTTACCGAAGGGCAGGAAGGACTGCCTAACTACAGGTCGCTGTGTGTTCTGGATATCTTAGAATGAGTCTCCAGATCTATATAAGGAGCAGCTGGTCTTCCAGGAGAAACTACCACCGCCATGTTTCTACAGTAGCCCAGATACTCCCGCTGGTATAGTGCGGTGTGTTTGCCCAGCCAGTGGTGTTAACCACCCTGTTATACAACCTCCTGTTGACCACCATAAGTCAGGGGTATTAATAAAACCTGTTTACTGAGTTTGTTTGTTTGTTTGTTTGTTTGTTTCTGGAGGTTATCGTTCAGAGGGATGCATGTGTCTCGGCCTGACAGCGTCATCGGACGGTGCAAGATGATTAAACACAACAGAGATGAAAAAAACGAACCAAACCCTCAAAGGTAAGAGTCCGTACCTCCTGTATCTAGGCCTTAGAACCTACACTAACCACTTCACTGTTCCATTTATAGCTAGTTACTCCATCCAGCCATCCATCCATCTATCTGTCTGTCTGTCGTACAGTATATTCCCGATGTATGATCATATGTAAACGTTGATTTGCGGCTCTGACACTTGATGGGTTTTTTTATGGTGCAGGTTTAACAGAATCGCCCACACGCGAGAAACCATGGACAGCGACGGCATCAACAGTCTGACCTACAGAGTGGTGCAGATCGAGAAGGACAAGCTGTTCACCAAAATCACTGTGGATATCGGCAAGCCCTGATCCTCTGATGACCTCAAACTGGCTTTAAAGAGTTTTCAGAGTGGCTTCAGGCAGCCTGGCGGAGGAGCAGAGCGCCCATACCTTTACACTGGATTCTTCCCGAATGACTTACAAGTGGATCAGAAGGACTTGGAGTAGTGTGCTCAAAGGTGAGCAGCATGTAACGTTCTAGACTGAAGCGGTATTCGAAGGTCCCTGAAGGAGGACGTTAAGCCATCTTCGTGATGCCGTCCCAATGGAAAGTAAACAGCAGCTATATCTGGAGGAACCGTTCTGAGACATTCGCTGAGCAAAGCCACGGTTCCGATCCAGGTCCGGAGCGCCTCAGCGTAATAGCTGATTATGAGGAACCGTGGTGCCAGGTTCCACCAGTTTGGTGTCATTTTTCCAATTTGGTTGGGGTTAAATGTATGTGGGGTTCTGGGTCAACTTCCTTTTCCTTAGGTGCTAATCTGAGGAATTTACAGGCTGACTTTCCGACTTCCTTTTTCCACCAGACTACGTGCTCAAACTACATCACCAAATCTGAAGTCCAAGCCAATGTCCAAGCTTTTAGGCCCAGCCTAAATGACGTTTTGTCTTTTGACCAAAGCCTGACCAAACTTGAACTTGACCAAAGCCTGACAGCATTTAGGCTAACTCTGACCTGAACCGCACCATGTCTCCAACTCGGTAGTCTGAAACTGACCTGAGTCTGATAAAATAATGGCCCAAAACTGGACCGAACCGGCTCACGGTTACCAGAGCTTAACCATGTGTGCCCTGATCCAGGTGAAGCGAATGAAAACAAAGCTGTGACTATGTTAGCATTAGTAACGAGACTGTTCATTTATGATTTACAGTGTTTAATAAAATAGAACAGTGGTAGCATACGTGCTAATAACACTAGCGTTAGCTTTTTAGCTAGCCAGTGTGACCAAAGAGATTGCACAAGCTGCAAAGCAGCTAGCATGATCTTTAGTAAAAGACTCCTTATTTATAGCTGAGGAGGCTAGACGAAAGTGCTAGCATACATGCTAATTCTCACAAGGCTAAATACTACAATGCTAATTACATTAGTGTCAGATTCTCAGCTATTTAGCATGACCACAGATAATATTTATAATTGGAGCAGGCAAAATTGGAGTGGTACTAGCATATAAGCTAATGTTGTAAGCATTAGCAGCACAGCTGATTAGCTGTCTTTCATTATTTCTATTTGAATTTATACGGGTGATAAAATCACTTCTGTTGAACATTAGGTGAAAGCATCTGTGTTTGACACAGCTGCTAAACAGCTCAGCATTGTCTCTGGTCCATCGTACAGTGTGTGCCCTAGAGGAACTGAGTCAGGCTGTATGATGTTGGATAAACAAATACCAAAGTTCCACACGGGCTCACGGTCTAGTTGGCATGGTTCGTTTCAGCTCAGGGTTCAGAACAAGTGCTTGGACCCCTAGTGATCACCGCTCTAGTAGATATTTGCTGTGTGTTTGGCGCCGGCTGGACTGTGTTGAGTAGGCAAATACTTCACAGTGCAGTGACACTTCTGAAACACTCAGGGATCAAGAACTCTGACTCGACCAAAATGCATTGACCCTGGAGAGGAAGACCCTCCTTCCTGGGAAGGAGGAACCCGGCGAGGGGTTGAAAGTCAGTCAGAACGGAATATAAATGTCGCTGTTGTCGCCGGCGACAGACCCAACAGGAAAAGCTGGAAGTGGTGTCTGTGAAGGCTGACCTGGCTGGTCGGCTTTGCTGCTGCCACGTTGGATTACCTCTTTGATCAAACTAGAACTCAACTGTTGACTGAACACTCGTCCCTGAAGCTGTCCAGTGATGATCCTGCCCATATTCACCTGATTGGAGATACCACAACACCAAAACTGATTCAGACAACATAAAATTCTGGCCCAAGACTGCCCTGAACCGGACTTGGTGAATAGAACCAGTAGCACCGGGTACATCAGCATGCAGCAACAATAACAGCCGTCATTACACCATTAAACAAATTTAGCTCAGTTTCAGAATTTGACAGAGTCATGCGAATGTTTTGAAAATTTCTGAGAATTTCTGTAATATCATCAAAATTTTACATGTGTTATTAGAAAACTAGAAACCTAATTTATACTCCATCCAGAGTTCTGAAATGCCTAACACTTTTTTACTTCTTAATAAGCAAATGATGCTGAAACATGCTGGAAAAGTGTGAATTTCCCATTTAATCAGTCACCTGTACGAGAAAAATCTGTCATTAACATATCTATTATTTCCTAATATAAAATTTTTGTAAATATGAATAAGAAATTATTTTCTCTTCACGAGAGAAATGTCTTAAAAAAAGTAAAAATAACATAAAAAATATATTTTTAAAAGAATTAAGTTTCATATTCTGGTAACAATTTCAAAATTTGAAATATTTGAGTTTTAAGATAAGACAAAGAGGAATATTTTGTCATTAATTTGTTGAAAATACTTTTAATGTGTGTAATTTTTAATGAAAAGATTGATAAGATGATTTAATTTTTTTTTCAGATATCTTTACCTGTTTTAGGTAATCTTATCCCAGGGAAGTAAGGGTAAGGTTTAAAAGACTTTTACTTGTTTTAGAAGTAAAGGAGAAGTAGGACACATTCACAAGACAAAAGATACTAAAACAAGTAATACATGTTTAATAAGTTTAATATTCTTCTGATGATCTCAAAATTAGAAATATTGAGTTAAAATGTTTTGTAAGACAAAGAGAAGAAGTTTTGTTATGAATGAATTGACAATTTTAGTTTTTAGAATTTCGTTTTTCACTAAAATAGCTTCTAATTGTGAAATTGTTGCAAAAAAGTGATAAAATTATTTTATATTTTTTACTTGTTTTAAGTAATTTTATCCAGAGAAAGTACTACCATATCAAGCCATTTCATTAAGATTAGGATTTGGAGATAATTTTGTGTTTAAGTGTGTTTATGACACTTTAACAAGATAAAATGACTTACAACATTTTTAAAAAAGTCTCAAAATAAGTTTAATACTTTTCTAACAACAATCTCAATATGAAGTATTTGAGTTAAAATGTTTTGTAAGACAAAGAGAAGAAGTTTTGTTATGAATTTGATGAAAAATTTAGTTTTTAGTATTTAGTTTTTTATAAAAAATATTTATAGCTGTAGTTTAAAATAGTAAGATTTTGGATTTGGAGATAACTTTGCTTTTAATAGAATATGACACTTTAACAAGATAAAATGACCTAAAACATTTTAAAAGTCTCAAAATAAGTTTAATACAATCTCGAAATTATAAATATTTGATCATACTGAATGATTAGTAAGAAAATAAAGGAGGTATTTTGTTGTAAATTTGATGCAAACTGATCTGTAAATCTAATATATTTATATCTAATATTTCTCATTATAAAATTGTTGTGAGAGAATAATGCACTGATGTCAGTAATTTCCTCTAGGTCTGAACTTGTTTTATAATTTTATGCTGAAAATATTTAATATTTTAGTTAGCAGTTTTACATTTAATGAAAAGTTCATTCTGCTTTCAGTGGATATAAAGATATAAGATAAAATAAATATAGAAATATGTTTCATACTACTTACAATCTCAAAATGAGAAATATTAGCATTGAAATTTTATTGTAAAATTTGAAGTATTTTGATGAAATTGAATTCTATTTTTATGTGCAGCAGACATTGATTATGGAAGCATGTTATGATATTTTTGAGCAGTGTGACAGTAATAACTCTGGGCTTGTAGGGGCTCATTCCAGTCTTGGTGTTTAAGCGGTTAAACCGGTTAGTGCTTAAAGTGAACACAGGGTTAGCATTGTTAGGTGATAATAAAATCTCAGGGAAATATAGCCTAAACAAATTCAATCTACCAGGAAGTGTTTGGTATCTAATATCCTTTTATCTTTCACGGAAGCCACACCCTTCAATCAGACAGAGCTGTCAGTTGGATTCATGGGGAGGAGGGCCGAAACCCATGGCTCAAACATGTTCTGCCACCTGCTGCGTGCAGTTACACACTTTCACCAGAGAGGTCTCCAAATCCCCAATACTTACATAGGGCAGCTGCAGCCGGTTGAGTCCAGGCAGGGTGGTCGTCCCTCTCCTCTGTCACTGGATGCTACACGAGCCAATGCAACATCTTTTAGCCCTTGCTAGCCACCATGACCAACTAGGAGACCCGCTAGGCTAGCACCGCACCAGTTCAGACTAGCATGGAGCGCATGCTAAATCTCTATTAGTGTTAGTAACAGCTGCACCCAGACGGAGGTGTGGGAGTGCGGTGGTGTTGGGAAGGAAGATAAAGGTGACCAGGATCAATAGCTGATGATAAATTTAGACTGATATGATCAATATTTATTGAGCTACACATACAGAAGTCTGTCTCTCAGTATGGCGTCGGGCCGCCGTGTTCGGTAACCCAACACGCCAGACGTCTCGGTATGGAGCTGTAGAGGTTCCTAATGGAGTCCTGTGATAATCCATCCCATGCAGCTTGAACATCCTCACACAGTTCCTGCAGATGGTGCGGTAGGAGTGGAGGTGGAGGGACACCAGGTCTTCTGGACGTGTGACGACAAACCGTTCATCTCGGTGCTGACCACGGTGCCTCCACACACGGATTCGTTGGGCGTCTCCACCAAGACTAAAGCGGGACTCGTCACTGAAGATGACCCGCTGCCATTCTGAGTCCCTCCATGACAGTCTGGTACGACACCACTGCAGTCTTTGGTGACGGTGACGTGGTGTTCAGCAGGATGGCTTGAACTGATCTGGGACCTTGT
Organism: Prochilodus magdalenae; assembly: GCA_024036415.1. Classification (NCBI taxonomy): domain Eukaryota; kingdom Metazoa; phylum Chordata; class Actinopteri; order Characiformes; family Prochilodontidae; genus Prochilodus; species Prochilodus magdalenae. The sequence goes on from JAMWET010004464.1 coordinate 114,498, forward strand.
GTTAAACCCACTGAACACCAGACTTCCATTCAGTTGGGCATTGAAAGATTATGTGAACTACATACAACTGTCCAGGAATTTTTTTGGGAAAGCATTTGGGAATTGTCTTTTCTATGGGAATACCGGTGAATGAAGTGCTTCATGTCTTTGTGTTGCTGGTTGTTTTTGTCCTGTACGTTTGATTTCCATGCCAAACTATCGCTTTAACTCCATGTTTCCTTGCAGGGAAAGCTGTGCCTTAGCCTGACCAATAAATGCCGAACAGGGAACACTCACTATGTGACTGGCTCATCTATTACGTTACCAGCCTGAGCCGGTTCCCAGAGAAGTCCGGAGTTTACTCAGGGAACATAGGGAGGAGTGGTGGCCACCGAGTTAAGGTCCAGGCAGACCTGGTATGTCTTATCCGGGACTTTTCCTGTTTAAATAAGGACTTTCTTTTTATGTTCTGGACTTCTCTGGAGGGAACTCGTATCCCTACATCCTTCCTGTGACCCTGCCCTCTGCTGGCATTAGTCATTATGACGGCTGGATTCCACTCTCTGGCCTTTTCTCACGCTGGCCACTTCCTACTCTTCCCGTTATGGGAAAATATGACTGCTGAACACCAGAGGGCACCCTGGAGCCACTGTCTGAGGGTGAATTAAGCTAAACAGCTAATACTGCTACAGAGTGCTGATTGGTTAGCATTACTGCTACTGAGAGCTGACTGGTTAGCATTACTGCTACTGAGAGCTGACTGGTTAGCATTACTGCTACTGAGAGCTGACTGGTTGGCATTACTGAGAGCTGACTGGTTAGCATTACTGCTACTGAGAGCTGACTGGTTAGCATTACTGCTACTGAGAGCTGACTGGTTAGCATTACTGCTACTCAGAGCTGACTGGTTGGCATTACTGAGAGCTGACTGGTTAGCATTACTGCTACTGAGAGCTGATTGGTTAGCATTACTGATACTGAGAGCTGACTGGTTAGCATTACTGCTACTGAGAGCTGACTGGTTAACATTACTGCTACTGAGAGCTGACTGGTTAGCATTATTGTTACTGAGAGCTGACTGGTTAGCATTACTGCTACTAATAGCTGACTGGTTAGCATTACTGCCACTGAGAGCTGACTGGTTAGCATTACTGCTACTGAGAGCTGACTGGTTAACATTACTGCTACTGAGAGCTGACTGGTTAGCATTATTGTTACTGAGAGCTGACTGGTTAGCATTACTGCTACTAATAGCTGACTGGTTAGCATTCTGCCGCTGAGAGCTGACTGCTTAGCATCACTGCCACTGAGAGCTGATTGGTTAGCATTACTGCTACTGAGAGCTGATTGGTTAGCATTACTGCTACTGAGTGCTGACTGGTTAGCATTATTGTTACTGAGAGCTGACTGGTTAGCATTACTGCTACTAATAGCTGACTGGTTAGCATTACTGCCACTGAGAGCTGACTGGTTAGCATTACTGCCACTGAGAGCTGATTGGTCAGCCTTACTGCTACTAAGAGCTGACTGGTTAGCATTACTGCTACTGAGAGCTGATTGGTTAGCATTACTGCTACTGAGTGCTGACTGGTTAGCATTACTGTTACTGAGAGCTGACTGGTTAGCATTACTGCTACTGAGAGCTGACTGGTTAGCATTACTTCTACTGAGTGCTGACTGATTAGCATTACTGCTACTGAGTGCTGACTGATTAGCATTACTGCTACTGAGAGCTGATTGGTTAGCATTACTACTACTGAGAGCTGATTGGTTAGCATTACTGCCACTAAGAGCTGACTGGTTAGCATTACTGCCACTAAGAGCTGATTGGTTAGCATTGCTGCCACTAAGAGCTGATTGGTTAGCATTACTGTTACTGAGAGCTGATTGGTTAGCACTACTGTTACTGAGAGCTGACTGGTTAGCATTACTGCTACTGAGAGCTGACTGGTTAGCATTACTGCTACTGAGTGCTGACTGGTTAGCATTACTGCTACTGAGTGCTGACTGGTTAGCATTATTGCTTCTGAGAGCTGACTGGTTAGCATAGCAGCTACTGAGAGCTGATTGGTTAGTATCACTGCTACTGAGAGCTGACTGGTTAGTATCACTGCTACTGAGAGCTGACTGGTTAGCATTACTGCTACTGAGAGCTGACTGGTTAGCATTACTGCTACTGAGAGCTGAACGGTTAGCAATACTGCTACTGAGAGCTGAGCGGTTAGCAATACTGCTACTGAGAGCTGAGCGGTTAGCAATACTGCTACTGAGAGCTGATTGGTTAGCATTACTGCTTCTGAGAGCTAATTGGTTAGCATTACTGCTACTGAGTGCTGAATGGTTTGCATTTCTGCTACTGAGTGCTGACTGGTTTGCATTTCTGCTACTGAGAGCTGACTTGTTAGCATTATTGCTTCTGAGAGCTGACTGGTTAGCATAGCAGCTACTGAGAGCTGACTGGTTAGTATCACTGCTACTGAGAGCTGACTGGTTAGTATCACTGCTACTGAGAGCTGACTGGTTAGCATTACTGCTACTGAGAGCTGACTGGTTAGCATTACTGCTACTGAGAGCTGACTGGTTAGCATTACTGCTACTGAGAGATGATTGGTTAGCATTACTGCTACTGAGAGCTGATTGGTTAGCATTACTGCTTCTGAGAGCTAATTGGTTAGCATTACTGCTACTGAGTGCTGACTGGTTAGCATTACTGTTACTGAGTGCTGACTGGTTAGCATTACTGCCACCGAGTACTGACTGGTTAGCATTACTGCTACTGAGAGCTGACTGGTTAGCATTACTGCTACTGAGAGCTGACTGGTTAGCATTACAGGTACTGAGAGATGATTGGTTAGCATTACTGCTACTGAGAGCTGAACGGTTAGCAATACTGCTACTGAGAGCTGAGCGGTTAGCAATATTGCTACTGAGAGCTGATTGGTTAGCATTACTGCTACTGAGAGCTGACTGGTTAGCATTGCTGCTACTGAGAACTGATTGGTTAGCATTACTGCTTCTGAAAGCTAATTGGTTAGCATTACTGCTACTGAGTGCTGACTGGTTAGCATTACTGTTACTGAGTGCTGACTGGTTAGCATTACTGCCACCGAGTACTGACTGGTTAGCATTACTGCTACTGAGAGCTGACTGGTTAGCATAGCAGCTACTGAGAGCTGATTGGTTAGCATCACTGCTACTGAGAGCTGACTGGTTAGCATTACTGCTACTGAGAGCTGACTGGTTAGCATTACTGTTACTGAGTGCTGTTTGGTTAGCATTACTAATACTGAGAGCTGAATGGTTAGCATTACTGCTACTAAGGGCTGACTGGTTAGCATTACTGCTACTGAGAGCTGACTGGTTAGCATTACTGTTACTAAGAGGTGACTGGTTAGCATTACTGTTACTGAGTGCTGTTTGGTTAGCATTTCTAATACTGAGAGCTGATTGGTTAGCAATACTGCCACTGAGAGCTGACTGGTTAGCAGTACTGCTACTGAGAGCTGACTGGTTAGCATTACTGCTACTGAGAGCTGACTGGTTAGCAGTACTGCCACTGAGAGCTGACTGGTTAGCATTACTGCTACTGAGTGCTGACTGGTTAGCATTACTGCTACTGAGAGCTGACTGGTTAGCATTACTGCCACTGAGAGCTGACTGGTTAGCATTACTGCCACTAAGAGCTGATTGGTTAGCATTGCTGCCACTAAGAGCTGATTGGTTAGCACTATTGCTACTGAGAGCTGATTGGTTAGCATTACTGCTGGTTAGAATTGCTGCCACTGACAGCTGACTGGTTAGCATTACTGCTACTGAGAGCTGACTGGTTAGCATTGCTGCTACTGAGAGCTGATTGGTTAGCATTACTGCTTCTGAGAGCTAATTGGTTAGCATTACTGCTACTGAGTGCTGACTGGTTAGCATTGTTACTGAGAGCTGACTGGTTAGCATTACTGTTACTGAGTGCTGTTTGGTTAGCATTACTAATACTGAGAGCTGAATGGTTAGCATTACTGCCACTGAGAGCTGACTGGTTAGCATTACTGCCACTAAGAGCTGATTGGTTAGCAATACTGCTACTGAGAGCTGATTGGTTAGCATTACTGCTACTGAGAGCTGATTGGTTAGCATTACTGCTTCTGAGAGCTAATTGGTTAGCATTACTGCTACTGAGTGCTGACTGGTTAGCATTACTTCTACTGAGAGCTGACTGGTTAGCATTACTGCCACCGAGTACTGACTGGTTAGCATTACTGCTACTGAGAGCTGACTGGTTAGCATAGCAGCTACTGAGTGCTGACTGGTTAGCATTACTGCTACTGAGTGCTGAATGGTTTGCATTTCTGCTACTGAGTGCTGACTGGTTTGCATTTCTGCTACTGAGAGCTGACTGGTTAGCATTATTGCTTCTGAGAGCTGACTGGTTAGCATAGCAGCTACTGAGAGCTGACTGGTTAGTATCACTGCTACTGAGAGCTGACTGGTTAGTATCACTGCTACTGAGAGCTGACTGGTTAGCATTACTGCTACTGAGAGCTGACTGGTTAGCATTACTGCTACTGACAGCTGACTGGTTAGCAATACTGCTACTGAGAGCTGAGCGGTTAGCAATATTGCTACTGAGAGCTGATTGGTTAGCATTACTGCTACTGAGAGCTGACTGGTTAGCATTGCTGCTACTGAGAGCTGATTGGTTAGCATTACTGCTTCTGAGAGCTAATTGGTTAGCATTACTGCTACTGAGTGCTGACTGGTTAGCATTACTGTTACTGAGTGCTGACTGGTTAGCATTACTGCCACCGAGTACTGACTGGTTAGCATTACTGCTACTGAGAGCTGACTGGTTAGCATAGCAGCTACTGAGAGCTGATTGGTTAGCATCACTGCTACTGAGAGCTGACTGGTTAGCATTACTGCTACTGAGAGCTGACTGGTTAGCATTACTGTTACTGAGTGCTGTTTGGTTAGCATTACTAATACTGAGAGCTGAATGGTTAGCATTACTGCTACTAAGGGCTGACTGGTTAGCATTACTGCTACTGAGAGCTGACTGGTTAGCATTACTGTTACTAAGAGGTGACTGGTTAGCATTACTGTTACTGAGTGCTGTTTGGTTAGCATTTCTAATACTGAGAGCTGATTGGTTAGCAATACTGCCACTGGCTCTCAGTGGCAGTACTGCTATACAGTCAGCTCATAGTGGTAGTATTGCTAACCAATCAGCTCTCAGTATTAGTAATGCTAACCAAACAGCACTAAGTAGCAGTAGTGCTAACCAGTCAGCACTCAGTAGCAGTCATGTTAATCAGCTCTCATTGGTAGTAGCGCTAACCAGTCCGCTCTCAGTAGCAGTAATGCTAACCAACTGACTGGTTATCGTTACTGCTACTGAGAGCTGACTGGTTAGCATTACTGCTACTTAGTGCTGTTTGGTTAGCATTACTAATACTGAGAGCTGATTGGTTAGCAATACTACCACTATGAGCTGACTGTATAGCAGTACTGCCACTGAGAGCTGACTGGTTATCGTTACTGCTACTGAGAGCTGACTGGTTAGCATTACTGCTACTGAGAGCTTACTGGTTAGCATTGCTGCTACTGAGAGCTGACTGGTTAGCATTACTGCTACTAAAAGCTGACTGGTTAGCGCTACTACCAATGAGAGCTGATTAACATGACTGCTACTGAGTGCTGACTGGTTAGCACTACTGCTACCGAGAGCTGACTGGTTAGCATTACTGCTACTGAGTGCTGTTTGGTTAGCATTACTGCCACTGACAGCTGACTGGTTAGCATTGCTGCCACAATGAGCTGACTGGTTAGCATTACTGCCGCTGAGAGCTGACTGGTTAGCATTACTGCTACTGAGAGCTGATTGGTTAGCATTACTGCTACTGAGAGCTGATTGGTTAGCATTAGATAGATAGATAGATAGATACTTTATTGATCCCAGAGGGAAATTCAAGGCCACCGACCTTACCGACCAACATTACTGCCACCGAGTACTGACTGGTTAGCATTACTGCTACTGAGAGCTAACTGGTTAGCATAGCAGCTACTGAGAGCTGATTGTTTAGCATTACTGCTACTGAGAGCTGATTGGTTAGCACTACTGCTACTGAGAGCTGACTGGTTAGCATTACTGCTACTGAGAGCTGTTTGGTTAGCATTACTAATACTGAGAGCTGACTGGTTAGCATTTCTGCTACTAAGGGCTGACTGGTTAGCATTACTGCTACTGGGAGCTGACTGGTTAGCATTACTGCTACTAAGAGCTGACTGGTTAGCATTACTGTTACTGAGTGCTGTTTGGTTAGCATTACTAATACTGAGAGCTGACTGGTTAGCATTTCTGCTACTAAGGGCTGACTGGTTAGCATTACTGCTACTGGGAGCTGACTGGTTAGCATTACTGCTACTAAGAGCTGATTGGTTAGCATTTCTGCCACTGGGAGCTGATTGGTTAGCACTACTGCTACTGAGAGCTGATTGGTTAGCACTACTGCTACTGAGAGCTGACTGGTTAGCATTACTGCTACTGAGTGCTGTTTGGTTAGCATTACTGCTACTGAGTGCTGATTGGTTAGCATTACTGCTACTAAGAGCTGATATAGTCCAAGCAGGGACTCAGTTTCTGATATCGGTTCTGTTGCGTGCGAGCCAGGACTGATATATCTGAAGATCATGACAGCTACGTCAGTGGTGAAGCCAAGCTTCGGTAAATAAGCCCAGTGAACTCCCCTCAGACAGAGGTTATTAGCGCTTGGCTGTTGATGGTGAATATGGTTAATGGTTCAGTTCAGTCGCACTACAGGTACAACCAGGAGACTGGAACACCTTCCCAGATCTGTCCGGCCCAGGTTCACACCTGGACTGATGGTGTTCTGGAGAATAATTCAGAATGAGTACATTACAAAGGATTTCAAATGCTTTGATGCTTTATTTGATCTTTTGGACGCCTGAGATTCGAGACTCGGACGGGAATCAGCAGCTGCTGTCCTTCATGATTAGAATGTCCGTTTTGGTTTTCCTAAAGGAAAGAAGAGAAGGAAAAGAGTTCAGTCTGGATCCATCATCTCCAGATTAAGATATCCGGGTTTTCCCTACATGGAATCGCCGCTGAAGCAAGATGTAGTCAACAGAAACATTCCGAACCGGACATTTCATGCACTTCTTCCTTGAACTACCAGCTAGGCTAACGCAATCCGGTAGCAGAATTCCCGGTACCACATAACCATTCTTCCCAACCCGGATATTAATTCAACATATTTTACAGTTCATGTATCCGTATCGGAATTTTAAAAAAGCTGGACTGGTTCATCCCTAGTTAGGAGCATGCTGTGAGGGCGTCAGCTGGTGATGGAGCAGCTCCCACATCCGTCCAGCTCTTCCTCAAGCTTTAGGAAAACTACACTCCCATGGGATCTGTCTTTCCTGACCTCTTTTCTCCTAAAGTCTTTTTCCCCTGGTTTGGAAACGAACATCGAGCGAGAGCAATGCGGATGATAACAGGCTAGTCTGCTCCCGTGGAAAATACACACGGAAGTATGGAATTCCCACAATGACTTCCCATTGGCCAATGAAATGAATGCAATGTAACGTTACTCACAGCCTCTGCACACACAGCGCACACTCGTTGGCGTACGTGTTCCCGTCTGTACCGCACACCGGAGCCATGTTCATGGGGCACGCCATAATTTCAGCCATGTCGCTGCACGCAGGCTGTAGAACACACATGCAAACACTGGTGTAGACGGAATTCTGAACAGTGGAACCGGATAAAAACCAGATCGGAACCAGACGTCCCCCTCTAAAAGCCCCCTCCCGGAAAGTTCCTACAGGAGGTGGTTCTGAATACGCTGCCTGATGTCTGAGACGCTGTTTATGATAGTGTGGAGAAGATCTCAGCCTTAAACTTCATTCATGGTGGAGGGATACATGCTGCAGGGCGCTGTGAGGTCAAATAGTCCCCCAAAGAGACTTAGTATTTCCGGGTTTTCCAGATTTTCATCATCAACATTCCATACACACTCAGAAGACAAGTGTAGGTTCACTGGGGGTTTCTACAGTTTCTGCGACGAGCCATTTGACAGCCAGCCATTTGGAGTTACTCTGTTTACATTTAATTATTCCCGAACTTCTCCTGTCAGAGTCCACCCCAAAAAGCTCCCTCACAGGAAGTTCGATCATGGAATGGTTATGGGTACGCCGCCTGATGTCTGTGTCGCTGTTTAGGATAGTTTGGGCCTTAAACTCACATTGTGGTGGAGGGAAACATGATGCAGGACACTGGGGGGCAAAAAGTAGTCCCAAGAGAAATTTAAAAAAAGATTTTCCAGGTTTTCCCATTGTAAACATTCCATATAAAACTCGGAAGACACATGTAGGTTCACTGGTGCTTTCTACAGTTTCTACAATGAACCATTTGACACCCAACCACTCGGAATGACTTCCCAACCGCTCGGAGTTACTCTGTTTACACTTAATTATTGATGGAATTCCCGTTTAGATTTCCTCCGACCAAAGTCCACCTCCAAAAGCTCCCTCACAGAAAGGTAGTGCACGGAATGGTTATGAATACGCCGCCTGATGTCCGAGACGTCACTTTACGATAGTTTGGGCCTTAAGTTTCACTGGTGGTGGAGGGATGCATCCCTCAGGGCGCTGTGAGGAAAAAAATAGTTCCCAAAGAAACTTATCAGATTTTCCAGGTTGTCCTATTGTCAACATTCCATATGAAGCTCAAATGACACATGTAGGTTCACTGGTGGTTTCTACAATGAGCCATTTGACACCCAACCACTCGGAATGACTTACCGACCGCTCGGAGTTACTCTGTTTACACTTAATTATTGACGGAATTCCGGATTTCCTTCTGCCAAAGTCCACCTCTAAAAGCTCCCTCACTGGAAGTTAGATCATGGAATGGTTATGAATACGCCGCCTGATGTCTGTGTCGCTGTTTAGGATAGTTTGGGCCTTAAACTCACATTGTGGTGGAGGGATACATGATGCAGGACACTGCGGGGCAAAAAATAGTCCCAAAGGAAAATTAAAAAAAAGATTTTCCAGGTTTTCCCATTGTAAACATTCCATATAAAGCTCGGAAGACACGTGTAGGTTCACTGATGGTTTCTACAGTTTCTACAAAGAGCCATTTGACACCCAACCACTCGGAATGACTTCCCAACCGAGTTACTCTGTTTACACTTAATTATTAACGGAATTTCCGAACTTCTCCTATCAGAGTCCACCTCTAAAAGCTCCCTCAGTGGAAGTTAGATCATGGAATGGTTATGAATACGCCGCCTGATGTCCGAGACGCTGTTTACGATAGTTTGGGCCTTAAGATTCGCTGGTGGTGGAGGGATACATCCCGCAGGGCACTGTGAGGAAAAAAATAGTTCCCAAAGAAACTTATCAGATTTTCCAGGTTGTCCTATTGTCAACATTCCATATGAAGCTCGGAAGACACGTGTACTGGTGGTTTCTACAGTTTCTACAATGAGCCATTTGACACCCAACCACTCGGAATGACTTCCCAACCGCTCGGAGTTACTCTGTTTACACTTAATTATTGACGGAATTCCGGATTTTCTTCTGCCAAAATCCACCTCTAAAAGCTCCCTCACTGGAAGTTAGATCATGGAATGGTTATGAATACACTGCCTGATGTCTGTGTCGCTGTTTAGGATAGTTTGGGCCTTAAACACACATTGTGGTGGAGGGATACATGATGCAGGACACTGCGGGGCAAAAAATAGTCCCAAAGGAAAATTAAAAAAAAGATTTTCCAGGTTTTCCCATTGTAAACATTCCATATAAAGCTTGGAAGACACGTGTAGGTTCACTGATGGTTTCTACAGTTTCTACAAAGAGCCATTTGACACCCAACCACTCGGAATGACTTCCCAACCGAGTTACTCTGTTTACACTTAATTATTAACGGAATTCCCGAACTTCTCCTGTCAGAGTCCACCTCTAAAAGCTCCCTCACTGGAAGTTAGATCATGGAATGGTTATGAATACGCCGCCTGATGTCCGAGACGCTGTTTACGATAGTTTGGGCCTTAAGTTTCATTGGTGGTGGAGGGATACATCCCGCAGGGCGCTGTGAGGAAAAAAATAGTTCCCAAAGAAACTTATCAGATTTTCCAGGTTGTCCTATTGTCAACATTCCATATGAAGCTCAAATGACACATGTAGGTTCACTGGTGGTTTCTACATTGAGCCATTTGACACCCAACCACTCGGAATGACTTGGCGACCGCTCGGAGTTACTCTGTTTACACTTAATTATTGATGGAATTCCCGTTTAGATTTCCTCCTTTCACGTCCAGCTTTTCAACATTCACACAACATAGTTGCGGTCGCCTGACTGTAATCTGACTCAGAGGCGGTTGGACTTGTTTCTAAACCTCCAGTTCAGCACACGGAATTCACACGGAATTCTGGACCTGGAAAAAAACCAGCAAACAGAAGAAGGCCCTGGTCACTTACCTTCCTGCCTGTAGGCCCCGCCGCCTCCGACCCTGAGGGCAATTAGGGCAGATTAGTATCCCAGTTATTCCGTACGGTGTTCAGCGTATCATACGAGAGTGTGCGGAATACGTTACCTGCAACGAGGAGGATCAACACGCACAGCACGAACGCGGACATTCTGAGGAAGTCTGTCACACAGCGCTCACACGGAGAGATTTATAGCTCACCTCCGGTGGGAACCGCACACCTGAGCACACGCTGCACATTAACCGCGTGATGGCCTCCACCCCTGCTGATAAGAGGGTTTACTGTGGTCATCAATCCCCAGCAGTCCGACTCAACACGCCCTCAGGAGGACCGCTCATATCCCAGTTCATTCCACACGTGTCCTCAGGCCTCACCTTAACATCAGACCAGAGCGGTGTTCAGGGGGTCCCATGCTGGGTGACTACTGTGCTACTAACTGAGGGACTGAGTGTTTGGTTTGTTCGGTAGATCTTCCACACATTTCTATGTGTATATTTTAATTTCAACTTGGATTTAAATTTGAATTTAAATTTGAATTTGAATTTGAATTTGAATTTGAATCTAAATTTGAATTTAAATTTGAATTTGAATTTGAATCTAAATTTGAATTTAAATTTGAATTTAAATTTTAATTATCCAAGGTGCTGCTAAGGCATCCCCAGGTATTTCTAATCCATTGATATAAAGTCCCAAGTGTTGCCAGGTGGTTGCCATGGTGTTGCTATGGTATCCCATATGGTTGCTAATGTGTTGCTGTACATTCCCAAATAGTTGCTGTTGCTGTGCCATTCCAGGTTGTTGCTATAGTTTTGCTATGGTTTCTCAGGTGGCTTGTAAGATGTTGCTAGGGCATGTTACTATGGTATCCCCAGGGATTCCTGAGGTGTTTCTTTGCTGTTGCTATGGTATTTCAGGTGGTTGCTGACGGTTGCTACGTTGTTCCTTCGGTATGCCAAGTGGTTTCTAAGATGTTGCTCAGCCATATTACTATGGTATCCCAGGAAATTGCTGAGGTGCTTCTAGGCTGTTGCTATGGCATCAAAGGTGGATTCTAAGATGTTGCCAGGCCGTGTTGCTATGGTAGCCCCAGGGGTTTCTGCTGTGTTTCTTTGATGTTGCTATGGTTTCTCAGGTGGCTTGTAAGATGTTGCTAGGGCATGTTACTATGGTATCCCCAGGGATTCCTGAGGTGTTTCTTTGCTGTTGCTATGGTATTTCAGGTGGTTGCTAACGGTTGCTAGGTTGTTCCTTCGGTATGCCAAGTGGTTTCTAAGATGTTGCTCAGCCATATTACTATGGTATCCCAGGAAATTGCTGAGGTGCTTCTAGGCTGTTGCTATGGCATCAAAGGTGGATTCTAAGATGTTGCCAGGCCGTGTTGCTATGGTAGCCCCAGGGGTTTCTGCTGTGTTTCTTTGATGTTGCTATGGTTTCTCAGGTGGCTTGTAAGATGTTGCTAGGGCATGTTACTATGATATCCCCAGGGATTCCTGAGGTGTTTCTTTGCTGTTGCTATGGTATTTCAGGTGGTTGCTAAGGGTTGCTAGGTTGTTCCTTCGGTATGCCAAGTGGTTTCTAAGATGGCTCAGCCATATTACTATGGTATCCCAGGAAATTGCTGAGGTGCTTCTAGGCTGTTGCTATGGTATCCAAGGTGGATTCTAAGATGTTGCCAGGCCATGTTGCTATGGTATCCCCAGGGGTTCCTGAGGTGTTTCTTTGATGTTGCTATGGTTTCTCAGGTGGTTGCCGAGGTGTTGCTAGGTTGTTGCTATGTTAGCTCAGGTGGTTGCCGAGGTGTTGCTAGGTTGTTGCTATGTTATCTCAGGTGGTTGCTGAGGTGTTGCTAGGCTGTAGATATGGAATTCCAGGTGGTTTCTAAAATGTGGCTAGGCTTTAGCTTTGGCATCCCATCCCATGTTGCTATGGTTTCTCAGGTGGTTGCTAAGGGTTGCCAGGTTGTTCCTTCAGTATGCCAAGTGGTTTCCAAGATGTTGCTCAGCCATATTACTATGGTATCCCAGGAAGTTGCTGAGGTGCTTCTAGGCTGTTGCTATGGTATCCAAGGTGGATTCTAAGATGTTGCCAGGCCGTGTTGCTATGGTATCCCAGCGGGTTTCTGAGGGGTTTATAGGCTGTTGCTATGGTATCTCAGGTGGTTTCTAAGATGCTGCTAGGCCATGTTACTTTGGCATCCCAGGAGGTTGCTGAGGTGTTGCTAGGCTGTTGCTATGATAATATGTAATAGTTGAACTGTATTTCATTTTCATTATCTGTAAAAATCATTAATTTATTTAATGTTCTATTAGCTTTAATAATGAGACCACACACTGAATAATAACCCTCACGCCTATGCTGCCACCTAGTGGAGGAACAGTAGCCTGTACATCACTGTGTCACCTCATTCATTATTAAAGCATGAACACTCAGGAGTACCTGGAGCCGTTCCAGGCTTCATATAGCTGCATATTCATACATACTGAGACACAGCGGCGCTCTACGTCCATATTTTAGATGTGGTGTTCAGATTTACATACATAAAATTATTAATTAATTATATTATTAATTATTATTATTAATTTTTTCTTCAGCCTGGGTCATAATTTGATTTGCATGTTGTTCTTCACATGGTGTATAAATTTCAGGATGAATAGACTAAAGGAAATGGCCCAGAATGCCTTGGGGAAAAGTCCGGTTCCATTGGCTTCTCCTGTAAAGCCATTATCCTGGAGATCTGAGGTTTTGTTCAGAAGGCAGCAGTGTACATATGTGACAGCATGTGTAACACGTAATAGGTGACATCATAATGAACGTTCTTGGTTCTAAAATTAGGAACGCACCTTGTGATGTCATAATTAAGGTTACCTCACTCTATAACTGGAAGGCGCTGTGACATCATCGCAGGGCAGTCTGAGCTCTGGCCTGCAGTTCCAGCAGCGGCAGGCAGAGGCCGCCAGACCCCCTGCAGACTCGAACCCAGATTCAGTTACCGCTCCGCTGGTGCCTGTAGCACCCTGCTGCATGGCCCTGACCCAGACCTGTCATAGACACGTCATAGCTGGTGTCATGGGCTGTTATGACGCGTCTGTCCAGGAGAATATCAGCGCCTTTACGCTCCCATCACTGGAGACAGAATATGGTTATGAGTTCACCAGTTATAGAGGGGGATATCAGAGCAGACACTAATAAACAAAAACAAACTAATAAACAAACAAATAAACAAAAACTAATAAACAAAACAAATTAATAAAAAACAAAAACAAACTAATAAACAAAACAAATTAATAAACAAACAAATAAACAAAAACAAATTTATAAACAAATAAATAAACAAAAACTAATCAACAAAACAAATTAGTAAACAAAAACAAATTAATAAACAAAAACAAACTAATAAACAAACAAAAGCAAATAAACAAAAACAAATAAACAAAAAACAAATTAATAAACAAAACAAATAAACGAAACAAAAACAAACACATTTAGTAAAGTGCAGCTTAACAGGTTCATTTCTCACCTGAATAACACCCATCACTCACACACTCACTCACACACTCACACATTCACTCACACACACACTCACTCACTTACACACTCACACATTCACTCACTCACACACACACACACACTCACTCACTCACTCATACTTACTCACTCACTCACTCACTCGCTCGCTCACTCGCTCGCTCACTCACTCACACACTTACACACTCACACATTCACTCACACACACACTCACTCACTCACACACTCACACACTTACACACTCACACATTCACTTACACACACACTCACTTACACACTCACACATTCACTCACTCACTCACACACACACTCACTCACACACACACTCACTCACTCACTCACTCACACATTCACTCACTCACTCGCTCACTCACTCACTCACTCACTCACACATTCACTCACTCACTCACTCGCTCACTCACTCACTCACTCGCTCACTCACTCGCTCACTCTCTTGCTCACTCTCTTGCTCACTCACTCACTCACTCACTCGCTCACTCGCTCACTCACTCACTCACTCACTCACTCTCTTGCTCACTCACTCACACACTCGCTAACTCACTCGCTCACTCCTTCACACTTTCTCACACTTTCTCACACTCACTCACTCACTCACTCACACACTCACTCACTCACTTACCCACACATTCACTTACACACACACACTCACTCACACACTCACACACTCACTCACTCACACATTCACTTACACACTCACACATTCACTCACTCACACACTCACTTACCCACACATTCACTTACACACACACACTCACTCACTTACACACTCACTCACACATTCACTTACACACACATTCACTCACTCACACATTCACTTACACACACACACTCACTCACTCACACATTCACTTACACACTCACACATTCACTCACTCACACACTCACTCACTCACTCACTTACCCACACATTCACTTACACACACACACTCACTCACTTACACACTCACACACTCACTCACACATTCACTCACTCACACACTCACTTACACACTCACACACTCACTCACTCACACATTCACTTACACACTCACACATTCACTCACTCACACACTCACTTACCCACACATTCACTTACACACACACACTCACTCACTTACACACTCACTCACACATTCACTTACACACACATTCACTCACTCACACATTCACTTACACACACACACTCACTCACTCACACATTCACTTACACACTCACACATTCACTCACTCACACACTCACTCACTCACTCACTTACCCACACATTCACTTACACACACACACTCACTCACTTACACACTCACACACTCACTCACACATTCACTCACTCACACACTCACTCACTCACTCACTCACTCACTCACTCACACATTCACTTACACACTCACACATTCACTCACTCACACACTCACTCACTCACACACTCACACTCACTCACTCACTCACTCACACACTCACTCACACACTCACACATTCACTCACTCACACACAC
>JAMWET010004464.1:132500-140000 GCA_024036415.1 Prochilodus magdalenae
TCATATCCTCTAAACTTCACTGAAATCCGGCCTCTGCCTGAAATGATGAAGATGGTCGTTAATCTGGTCGTTTCTTCTGAAGCTCTGTATTCAGATCTCACCTGTCTCACCTATATCAGGTGATCAACAGGGACAGAAGGACAGCTTTCTCCTTCTGTCACAGGGACAGTGATCAGTGTAATGACATCACTGCTGAGTCCTGACCTTTACACAGGAAGACCACACACACACACACACCATCATACACACACACCCTAACACACACACACACACACACACAATCATACACACACAAACACACACACACACAATTATACATACACACACACACACACACACACACAATCATACACACACACACTCACACACACACACACACAACACACCCACAACTTTTACAACACACACACATCACACACACACCCAATAACACACACACCAAACATACACACACACAATCATACACACACACACACCACTCACACATCCTACACACACCTAACACACACGTACACATGTTTCATACATACACATTACACACACACACTCACACATACATACACACATCATACATACACACATACACACACACACACACACCACACATTCACACTATAATACACACACACACACATACACTAATACACCACAATACACACCACACACAATCATGTAACAACACACCAAACACACAACAATCATACATATACAACCACACAACCACACACACCACACCACACTCATACACACACACACATAACTTATTCACACACACACACACACACACACTCATACACACCACGATGTCATCCACACACTTTCATACACACCACACACACAATCATACAACACACACTCACACACACAAGACACACAACACACACACAATTTACACACAATCACTACACCACACACACACACACACACACACACACACACAACACACACTTTCCTACACTCACACACACTTTCATTATCCACACACACACACCACAAACACACCACACACACACATCATACACACACACACACTCTTTTACACACATACACATACCCAACCCAACACACACACAACACACACACGATCACACACACACACACACACACACCACACACACACACACCACTACACACACACACACACCCCCACACACCACACAGACACACACGCAATCATACACACACACACACACACCACACACATTACATATACACATAAACGAGTCACACACACACACACACACACGCACACACACACACGAGCACCACCACACACACACACACACACACATTACACACCACGGATCATTACATACACACACACACACATACACACACACATACACAGAACACACCCGCACAACACATCATACACACACACACACACACCACCACACACAGACACACACACACACTCATACACAAACACACCACCCTCATACAACATACACACACGATCACACACACACACACTAACACACATTACACACACACGACATACACACACATACACACACACACACATATACACACCCAACAGGACAATCACGATCATACACACACACACATACACATACACACACACACACACACATAACACACTCACCACACACACACGACACACTACACACACACCACACCACACACACACACATACCACATAAACGACACACACATACACACACACGCACGCACACACACACACACACTCACCCACCACCCACCCCACACACAATCATACACACACACACTCACAATCATACACACACACACACATACACACACACACATCATACACAAACAGACACACACACACATACACACACACACACACACTAATTACACACACACACACACACACAATACACACCCAACTCATGCTAACACACAGAACACACCCACACACACCACACACACACACACACACAATCATACACACACACACACTCACAATCATACACACACACACACACAAACACACACATAATCATACACACACACACACACACAATCATACACACACACACACACACACAATCATACACACACACACACACACACACACTCATATACACACACACACACACACAACAGATCTGATGCTCTAACTGGCCAGTTTATTAGAAACACCACTCTCTCATATCCTCTAAACTTCACTGAAATCCGGCCTCTGCCTGAAATGATGAAGATGGTCGTTAATCTGGTCGTTTCTTCTGAAGCTCTGTATTCAGATCTCACCTGTCTCACCTATATCAGGTGATCAACAGGGACAGAAGGACAGCTTTCTCCTTCTGTCACAGGGACAGTGATCAGTGTAATGACATCACTGCTGAGTCCTGACCTTTACACAGGAAGACCACTACGGGACCTTTTACTGCCACAGCACATAATAAACTGGGAACTCCATGGAGACGATGAAGTAGCCCAGCATCGCCAAACTGCACACGTCTTTAGTTCTGAGGCTAATGTAGCTAACAGATAGTGAAACTTAATACCTCAGCAATTAGCATCAACTTCCAACACAAATCTGACACTGCATGACTCACTGTGACCTTTAAACCTGGACTGAAGCAGTTTAGCCTAGCTAAAAGCAGTAGCATGCTAAAGTCTGTATTTCCATGTGCTTTAGACCATATTTCGGGTGCTAACTAGTAACCCTGAGCTGCAGTCACTTGTTAGCTTCATTAGCCTCACAGCTAGATGTGCTAAAACTAATGAAGCACCTCTACAAGCTTCTACAAGGCTAATGTAGCTAACAGATAGTGGAACTTAATACCTCACCAATTAGCATCAACTTACACCACTAATCTCACACTGTATGACTCACTGTTAACTATAAACCTGGACGAAGGTATGCTAGCCTAGCTAAAAACAGTAGCAGCCATGCTAAACGCCTGCATTTGGATGCTAACTTGTAGTTATAAGCCACAGCCATGTTAGCTTCGTTGGCCTCATAGCTCCAAGTGCTAAAACTAATGAAGCCCCTCTAAAAGCTCCCTCCCAGGAAGTTCCTACATGAGGTGGTTCTGAATACGCTGCCTGATGTCTGAGACGCTGTTTATGATAGTGTGGAGAAGATCTCAGCCTTAAACTCCATTCATGGTGGAGGGATACATGCTGCAGGGCGCTGTGAGGTCAAATAGTCCCCCAAAGAAACTTAGTGTTTCCAGGTTTTCCAGATTTTCATCACCAACATTCCATACACACTCAGAAGACACGTGTAGGTTCACGGGTGGTTTAGATAGACTGGAACTTGATTGATTGGTAAGTCGTACCAATAAATGCCTGATCAGAGTGCCTGACTGGTTGGACCCGAGTGACCCGGAAAAATTCCCTCCTCTTTCAGGCGTGACGCAACTCCATTCTCTCCACATGAGCAGAAACCATTCCATTGATGAATTCCCATTGCATGATGGGGTTAAAGGTCAGTATGCCATCTTGATGACCTCACACTGCAGTCATAAACCACCCAGGGTGCCAACCTGGCACGTCCAAAAGGGCCTGACTCTCTGGGGCTCGGGTTGCCAATATGTAATCCTGCATCTATTTACTAATGAAGTGACTGTTTATTTATCTAATATAAAAGATGTAATAACTTCAATGCCTCAGTGTTGGAATGTATAAGGAAATGCTGAACTTTTTATTTAAGTTATTAATATACTCAGAGCTTCTATCATTTACACTCAATCACTGAAATGATCAAAGGCTTCTGGCTGTTTATAGCTCAGTTTAGTAACGCACCTGTGTAAAGATTACTTCTGCGATTGGAGGATGCATATCTTATATATAATTACGATAATATGTAATGTTAAATTAAACATCGCTGACCATAACACCACTGACTGTAACACCACTGACTATTATAAAATTGACCATAACATCACTGACTATAGCACCACTGACTGTAACACCACTGACTGTTATAAAATTGACCATAACATCAGTGCCTATAGCACCACTGACCATAGCTTTACTGACTGTAGCACCACTGACTGTAACACCACTGACTATTATAAAATTGACCATAACATCACTGACTTTAGCACCACTGACTGTAACACCACTAACTACGACACCACAGACTGTTATAATATTGACCAAAACATCAGTGACTATAGCACCACTGACCATAGCATTACTGACTAAAGCACCACTGACTGTAACACCACTAAGTATGACACCACTGACTGTAATAATACTGACCATAACATCAGTGACTATAGCACCACTGACCAAAACATTACTGACTATAGCACCATTGACTGTAACACCACTGACTATAACAATACTGGCTACAACATCTGTGAATATAGCACCACTGGCTTTAACACCACTGACTATAATAATACTGACCATAGCATTACTGACTATAGCACCACTGACATGAGCATTACTGACTGTAACACCACTAACTATGACACCGCTGACTTATAATATTAACCCTAGCATTACTGACTATAGCACCACTGACTGTAACACCACTGACTATAATAATATTGACCATAGCATTACTGACTGTAACACCACTGACTGTAATAATACTGACCATAACATCAATAACTATAGCACCACTGACCATAGCTTTACTGACTATAGCACCACTGACTATAGCATTGCTGACTATAGCACCATTGACTGTAACACCACTGGCTATAACAATACAGGCTATAACATCTGTGACTATAGCACCACTGGCCATAGCACCACTGACTTTAACACCACTGACTATAATAATACTGACCATAGCATTACTGACTATAGCATTACTGACTATAGCACCACTGACTATAGCATTACTGACTGTAACACCACTAACTATGACACCGCTGACTTATAATATTGACCCTAGCATTACTGACTAAAGCACCACTGACTGTAACACCACTAAGTATGACACCACTGACTGTTATAATACTGACCATAGCATTACTGGCTGTAACACCACTGACTGTAATAATACTGACCATAACATCAATGACTATAGAACCACTGACCACAGCTTTACTGACTATAGCACCACTGATTATAGCACCATTGACTGTAACACCACTGACTATAAAAATACTGGCTATAACATCTGTGACTATAGCACCACTGGCCATAGCACCACTGGCTTTAACACCACTGACTATAATAATATAATAATAGTCAGCATTACTGACTATAGCACCACTGACTATAGCATTACTGACTATAGCACCACTGACTATAGCACCGCTGACTGTAACATCACTGACTATAATAATTTTGACCATAGCATTACTGACTGTAGCACCACTGACTATAATAATATTGACCATAGCATTACTGACTGTAGCACCACTGACTATAGCATTACTGACTATAGCATTACTGACTATAGCACCACTGACTGTAACATCACTGACTATAATAATATTGACCATAGCATTACTGACTGTAGCACCACTGACTTTAATAATATTGACCCTAGCATTACTGACTATAGCACCACTGACTGTAACACCACTGAATATAATAATATTGACCATAGCATTACTGACTATAGCACCACTGACTGTAACACCACTGACTATAATAATATTGACCATAGCATTACTGACTGTAGCACCACTGACTGTAACACCACTGACTATAATAATATTGACCATAGCATTACTGACTGTAGCACCACTGACTGTAACACCACTGACTATAATAATATTGACCATAGCATTACTGACTGTAGCACCACTGACTGTAACACCACTGACTGCATTATAATAATATTGACCATAGCATTACTGACTGTAGCACCACTGACGTTAGCCACCACTGAGGGCCTGATAACAACACTTTACTGTAGCACTGACCATGATACACAACATATAGCATAGACAGTAACACTGACCATATAATCATTGAGTGTAACACCACTGACTGTAACACCACTGACCATAATACTATTGACACAATTTATAAAATCTGAGCATTTTCAAACTGTATAATTTTATTGTTTAGGTTTCAGTTACAACACGTATAGAACACTAGATATACTTTAGTCATGTGTTCATGTGTTCGTATTTCAGTTTTAGAATCTTTTACGTTTCACATGTAACACCACTGACACAATCTTCCAGCAAATAATAAACACAGTACAGGAATAATCAGTACTGTAGTCAAACACATCAGGGAGTTAGAAGTCCCTGACCTCTGACCTCTAAAAGATGAATGGGCGTGTTTCTGTAGTTTATTCTTATTTTGAGCTCATGGTTATGCTATCAGAGTTAGCTACCAGACAACAGATATCAAATCAAATCTGTAGCTACTGCACAACGTATGATGATCTCAGCAGGGCTGAGCGTCCAGGCGGGTGCTTGGGGGGCTGGAAAGTGTGGGGTGCTGGGTGGGTTGGGGGTCTTGATAGCGGAACTGAATGGATCTCGAAGGTGCTAACTGCTCTTTAATCAGAGGCCTCCTGATGACCAGGCCTGACCAGCGTGCTGATCAAGCGCTGATTGATGGTCCATGCGGCGGCTCTATATAGGCCTCATGACTCCACGGTGAAGACCATCTAGAAGCTCGCTAAGCGCCGCGGGTTAATCATTAGCTCAGAGCGTACTTAGAACCAGAGCGTGGAGTTTGGATTCTGCCCTCCGGCCAGATAAACATCAGTCCAGCGACGAGTGCCTGCCCCCCTGTGTCTCTCCCTCTCTCTGCCTTCTCTCTTCTTCTCCTCTTTCTCTAGCCTACCCATCTCTCTTCGCTGCTCTGGTCACTCTGTAGGCCCACCATGCAGCGGCTGGTCGCCCTTCTGCTCTGCTGGACTGCGGTTCTAAGCGCCACCTCTGAAGGTAAGGGACCGTATGGGTTCGGTTTCTCTTGCTAGGGTCCAAATGTACAAATGCTGCTATGTTGGGTAGCGCTAGCCACAAACAGGCTAAAGGGCTAATTTGAGTTGGGACTGTCAATGTAATGCCTGTTACTGTTAGCAGGGCACGCTAGGCGTGTAGCTTTAGAGCCCGGATTCATTCATTCCCATTCATTCAGGCCATTCCCAGTCTGGACATTCCCAGTCAGGACAGTCATGGACTGATAATGGAAGGGAATCTGAGTAATGCATGTGTGGTATATATGTATATAGCAACAATTACATAAATACCTATATATATATATAGTTCCTCTCAGTATGCGTGTGATATGTACTTGCTTTATGTATACACACAGTACCAGCTATATATGCTTCATATACATCCAGATTCTCTTATATATATATATGTATATGTATATGTATGTATATGGACGCTGAAGGAATGCCAGAAATGCGGTCTGATTTGAAAAGCTCTGATTGAAGGATGTGATGAAATCTGTGTGGCTGAGTGACACGTCAGTATTGACAAAGGTGGACTCTACTGATAGATAGAGGAGAGGGAGAGAGATAGTGTGTGTGAGGGAGAGAGGGAGAGAGAGAGAGAGGAGAGAGAGAGAGAGAGAGAGAGATAGTGTGTGTGTGAGAGAGAGAGAGAGAGAGAGCGCGAGCAT
>JAMWET010004464.1:142500-167500 GCA_024036415.1 Prochilodus magdalenae
CGGAATCTCAAAGCTTCCCGGTGGGACCGGTGCTGCGTTCCGGACAGCCCTGATTTCCCATGCTAATGCCCTGAAGGTATACTGTGTCAACAACAACCACGACACAAAGCCTAGCAGAGATGACCAAACAAGCCCACGTGGTCTGGGAAGAGTTAGCCCGGCGGTTAGCATCATGCTAACGGCCGTATACAAGCTGTCATAGCTTTGTTAGCTAAATTAGCCTCGTAGCTCCAATGCTAACGCTAAGTATCACGCTTCAGACAGCCCTGTGGAATCTAAAGAAGGGGACTGAGGTCTGTTAGGTTCCCTGAAGACTCGCTCTCTCGTTCCTACATGCCTCCCCCAGCCCCCCAACCCAGTTCATCCCGAGTCAACATCCCCCACTGACCTGCAGTGACCCGGCGTGAGCGCCTCAGCATGCTGTGCTTGTGTTGTTCCAGGTGCGAGCGCCGGCCCGAGGCTGGACGATGGACGGCTCTACAGATTCCGTTACGGGGTGGAGCTCGGGCTGAACCGGCCCAAGGGAGCGGCTAAAGGAAGCGCCGGATTCCAGTTCTCCAGCGATGTGGGCATCAGCCTGGCCTGGAGGAACCCGGAGAACCAGGATGACCAGCTGCTCCGAGTCCAGGTGGGTCAAACCGAGAGAGAGAGAGAGAGAGAGAGAGAGAGAGAGAGAGAGAGAGAGAGAGAGAGAGAGACGATCCTGTTCTGGATTCTGGATTCTCGACATGTCATTTAAACTTTTACTAGCTTCAGTCCAGTTAGCACCTTTATCAGCATCCCCACTGAAACCCCCCAGTGAAACCCCCCACTGAAACCCCCCAGTGCTTGGACCCCGGTGATTGCCACTTGACTCCTGTAACCCCTCCTGATGGAGCCCCCCGTTATTACTCAGTCTGTACATACTGACCCCATACAGGAGGAGACTCTGAAGAGTCCTCCATCAGCCCCAGATATCTGTATTCTTAATCTCCCTCTCTCCCTCTCTCCCTCTCTTTCTGCCTTTCCCTCTCTCTCTCTCTCTCTCTCTCACTCTCCCTTTCCCTCTCTGCTCCTCTCTCCCTCTCCCTCTCTCCTCCCTCTCTCTTCTTATCCCTCTCTCCTCCCTCTCCATCTCGCTTTGTGTCTTTCTCCCTCTCTCTCCCTCTCTCCATCTCTTTTTCTCTTTCCCTCTCTCTCTGTCTCTCTCTCTCTGTGTCTCCCTTTCCATCTCTCCTCCTCTCTTTCTCCCTCTCTCTCTCCCCTCACCCCCGTCTCTCTCTCTCTCCTCATCTCCCTATCTGTCTCTCTCTCTCTCCCCATCTCCCCCATCTCTCTTCTTCTCCCTCTCCCTCTCTCCCTCTCCCTCTCTCTCCCCTTCCTATCTCCTCCCTCTCTCCTCCTCTGTCCTACCCTCTCTTCCTCCCTGCCTCTTCTCTCTCCTCCCTTGCCCCTCCTGTCTCTCTCTCCTCTCTCTCCCCTTGCCCCTGTCCTCCTCTTTCTCTCTCGTCCTCCCTCTCTTCTTCTTCTCTCCCTCTTCTCCTCTTCTTCCTCCTACTCCCCCTCTTCTTCTCCCTCTCCCTCTCTCCTCCTCTTCTCCCTCTGTCCTCCTCTTCTCCCTCTCCCTCTCTCCTCCTCTTCTCCCTCTGTCCTCCTCTTCTCCCTCTCCCTCTCTCCTCCTCTTCTCCTCCTCTTCTCCCTCTCTCCTCCCTCTCTCTCTCTCCCCTTGCCCCCTGTCTCTCTCTCTCTCCCCATCTCCTTCTCTCTCTGTCCTCCCTCTCTTCTTCTCCCTCTTCCCTTCTCCCTCTCTCCCTCTGTCCTCCTCTTCTCCCTCTCCCTCTCTCCTCCTCTTCTCCCTCTCCCTCTCTCCTCCTCTTCTCCCTCTGTCCTCCTCTTCTCCCTCTCCCTCTCTCCTCCTCTTCTCCC
The DNA here is from genome assembly GCA_024036415.1 of Prochilodus magdalenae. Classification (NCBI taxonomy): domain Eukaryota; kingdom Metazoa; phylum Chordata; class Actinopteri; order Characiformes; family Prochilodontidae; genus Prochilodus; species Prochilodus magdalenae. The sequence goes on from JAMWET010004464.1 coordinate 144,406, forward strand.
TCTCTCCTCCTCTTCTCCCTCTCCCTCTCTCCTCCTCTTCTCCCTCTCCCTATCTCTTCCCTCTCTCCTCCCCTTCTCCCTGTCCCTCTCTCCTCCCTCTCCCTCAGATCTCCAATGTTCAGATCCAGAATGCTGCCCAACGCTCACGCAAAAACAACATCTTCCACGGCACCACGACAGAGAGCATTCTGGGTAAAGAGAAGCTGGAGGCTCTGCAGAGACCCTTCGTCCTGCTCTGGAAAATGGGCAAGGTAAACAAACAAACACAAACACAAACAAACAAACAAACAACGTAAACTACTGAACAAAACCCCGCACTGACCCTCTAACGCTGAGCCGTTACTCCGTCCCAGGTGACGAGCCTCTACACCCACAAGGCGGAGCCTACAACCATCAAGAACCTGAAGAGGGGCGTGGCCAGTATGCTAATGATGCAGCTCAAATCTGGAAAGATGAAAGAGGTAACGGCTGATTAACAATTAATACTGTTCATAGTGGATACTGAATAATTCATAGTAGATACTGAATAATTCATAGTGGATACTGATTAATTCATAGTGGATACTGATTAATTCATAGTGCATACTGATTAATTCATAGCGGATACTGAATAATTCATAGCAGATACTGATTAATTCATAGTGGATACTGATTAATTCATAGTGGATACTGAATAATTCATAGTGGATACTGATTAATTCATAGTGGATACTGAATAATTCATAGTGGATACTGATTAATTCATAGTGGATACTGAATAATTCATAGTGGATACTGATTAATTCATAGTGGATACTGATTAATTCATAGTAGATACTGAATAATTCATACTGGATACTGATTAATTCATACTGGATACTGAATAATTCATACTGGATACTGAATAATTCATAGTGGATACTGATTAATTCATAGTGGATACTGAATAATTCATAGTGGATACTGATTAATTAATAGTGGATACTGAATAATTCATAGTGGATACTGAGTAATTCTTAGTAGATACTGAATAATTCATAGTGGATACTGAATAATTCATAGTAGTTACTGAATAATTCATAGTGGATACTGAATAATTCATAGTGGATGCTGAATAATTCATAGTGGATGCTGAATAATTCATAGTGGATGCTAAATAATTCATAGTGGATGCTGAATAATTCATAGTGGATGCTAAATAATTCATAGTGGATACTGAATAATTCATAGTGGATACTGAATAATTCATAGCGGATACTGAATAATTCATAGTAGATACTGAATAATTCATAGCGGATGATTGATTAAGAGTTGAATATTTTAAGGCAGTAATGCAGATGTTCATGTCGTTGTGTACGGCTGCTTCCTCCATGTTTATGAATTTATGAATAACTCTATCGTTCGGTGATTCTGCTTGCAGTCAGATGCTTCAGGAAAGTGTGTGGTTGAGTACAAGGTGACCAAAGACCAGGTGATCCGCACCAAACACATGGACAGCTGCAAAACCCAGGAGACAGGATTCACCACGCACAGCCCGGTAAGCTGAGGTCACAGGTCAGCAAAGTGTGCTGTACATGCAGACGCTGTCTTCCTCTGTTCATCATCATCCCTCTATTCCCTCTCAGGTTTTGGGAGTGAGTGGAAACTCTACCTCAGTGACGGTCATCACTCTGGAAGATGGATTCATCAAATCCGCCGTCGCCGAGGAAACACACACGCTGTCCGTCAACGCTCGCCACGCAACCGCAGCTAAAATCCTGTCCAGGTGAGAGAGAGAGAGAGAGAGAGAGAGAGAGAGAGAGAGAGAGAGAGAGAGAGAGAGAGAGAGAGAGAGTAACCTAATTACCCCCCAGTACCTCAGTAACCTAATTACCCCAGTATCTCAGTAACCTGATTACCACCAGTACCTCAGTAACCTGATTACCCCCAGTACCTTAGTAACCTAATTACCCCAGTATCTCAGTAACCTGATTACCACCAGTACCTCAGTAACCTGATTACCCCCAGTACCTCAGTAACCTGATTACTCCCAGTACCTCAGTAACCTAATTACCCCAGTATCTCAGTAACCTGATTACCACCAGTACCTCAGTAACCTGATTACCCCCAGTACCTTAGTAACCTAATTACCCCAGTATCTCAGTAACCTGATTACCCCCAGTACCTTAGTAACCTAATTACCCCAGTATCTCAGTAACCTGATTACCCCCAGTACCTCAGTAACCTGATTACCCCCAGTACCTCAGTAACCTGATTACCCCCAGTACCTTAGTAACCTAATTACCCCAGTATCTCAGTAACCTGATTACCCCCAGTAGCTCAGTAACCTGATTACCCCCAGTATCTCAGTAACCTGATTACCCCCAGTAGCTCAGTAACCTGATTACCAGTAGCTCAGTAACCTGATTATCCCCAGTACCCCAGTAACCTGATTACCCCAGTAGCTCAGTAACCTGATTACCCCAGTACCTCAGTAACCTGATTACCCCCAGTAGCTCAGTAACCTGATTACCCCAGTACCTCAGTAACCTGATTACCCCAGTACCTCAGTAACCTGATTACCCCCCCTGATTTACCCCTAGTACCTAAGTAACCTGAGTAACCCCTGACCTGATTACCCCAGTAACCTGATTACCCCAGTACCTCAGTAACCTGATTACCCCAGTAGCTCAGTAACCTGATTACCCCCAGTACCCCAGTAACCTGATTACCCCAGTAACCTGATTACCCCAGTACCTCAGTAACCTGATTACCCCCAGTACCCCAGTAACCTGATTACTCCCAGTACCTGAGTAACCTGATTACCCCAGTAACCTGATTACCCCAGTATCTCAGTAACCTGATTACCCCCAGTACCTCAGTAACCTGATTACCCCAGTACCTCAGTAACCTGATTACCCCAGTACCTCAGTAACCTGATTACCCCAGTACCTCAGTAACCTGATTACCCCAGTACCTCAGTAACCTGGTTACCCCAGTACCTCAGTAGCCTGATTACCCCCAGTACCTCAGTAACCTGGTTACCCCAGTACCTCAGTAACCTGATTACCACCAGTACCTCAGTAACCTGATTACCCCCAGTACCTCAGTAACCTGATTACCCCCAGTACCTCAGTAACCTGATTACCCCAGTACCTCAGTAACCTGATTACCCCCAGTACCTCAGTAACCTGATTACCCCAGTACCTCAGTAACCTGATTACCCCCAGTACCTCAGTAACCTGATTACCCCCAGTACCTCAGTAACCTGATTACCCCAGTACCTCAGTAGCCTGATTACCCCCAGTACCTCAGTAACCTGGTTACCCCCAGTACCTCAGTTACCTGATTACCCCAGTACCTCAGTAACCTGATTACCCCCAGTACCTCAGTAACCTGGTTACCCCCAGTACCTCAGTAACCTGATTACACCCAGTACCTCAGTAACCTGCTCTGTTGTGTCTTAGGCAATCGTTGTCTCTGCTGGAGGTGGCTTCAGGCCCGGCAGAATCTGGTGGAAAGGATGCAGCCAGCGTGGTGAAGAGTCTGGACCCGAAACTCTTCTCTGTGGGGGTCTTCACAGAGAAAGGGAAGACCCAGTGTAAAGGATGCCCCTCAGTAAGTCTCAGTGCCTGTGTGACCCTGTGAGCGTTTAGCACTGGGCCTTTGAGGCTAATGTAGCTAGCCAGTAACGCTAGCTATCAGCCACAGATAGTCAGCGTGATGCTAACCGCATGCTATCACTGTGTGGAGATGTTATGTAATCTCTAACAGACGTAATCAGGCCGTTATCTATAAACATGGGCTAAAGTACCATGATTAGCTTTACGCTAATTTACTTTAGCCTGTGTTAATAGATAGCAACGTGTCACACAGTGTCAGAAACCACATCCGTGATCATTAAATTATTAATTAGCATTATAGCAATTATGCTACTTGGTGGCCATTAGCATCTGTTACTTGCTAGCTACATTAGCCTAGCTCAAGAAGCACCAAACATGTCGGTTAACATTTGGGTTACATCAGGAAAGCAGTGTAACTCTATCGTCCAATCAAATCTCCTACACTCTGTATGTGTGTCTACAGCTGATGGACACGTGGAAGGTGATTGGTGGACAGCTGGAGCCAGAGTCTCTCTCCAAAGCATCCTCCCCCCGCAGCTTCCTGACCCTGATCCAGCAGCTCCGCACAGCCAGCAAGAGCGAAATCCTCAAGGTGCTGCGTAACTGCAGCAAAACTGCACTGTAAGAGCCTCAGTCTATACCACAGTACCTACATTTAGAGCTTAGAGTTATACACTCGACCTAATGAGGAACTGTAGAACAGACTCAGTATATACCACAGTACCTACATTTAGAGCTTAGAGTTATACACTCCACCTAATGAGGAACTGTAGAACAGACTCAGTCTATACCACAGTACCTACATTTAGAGCTTAGAGTTATACACTCCACCTAATGAGAAACTGTAGAACAGACTCAGTGTATACCACAGTACCTACATTTAGAGCTTAGAGTTATACACTCCACCTAACGAGAAACTGTAGAACAGACTCAGTCTATACCACAGTACCTACATTTAGAGCTTAGAGTTATACACTCCACCTAATGAGAAACTGTAGAACAGACTCAGTCTATACCACAGTACCTACATTTAGAGCTTAGAGTTATACACTCGACCTAATGAGAAACTCTAGAACAGACTCGGTCTATACCACAGTACCTACATTTAGAGCTTAGAGTTATACACTCCATCTAATGAGGAACTGTAGAACAGACTCAGTCTATACCACAGTACCTACATTTAGAGCTTAGAGTTATACACTCCACCTAATGAGAAACTGTAGAACAGACTCAGTCTATACCACAGTACCTACATTTAGAGCTTAAAGTTATACATTCAACCTAATGAGAAACTGTAGAACAGACTCAGTCTATACCACAGTAGCTACATTTAGAGCTTAGAGTTATACACTCCACCTAATGAGGAACTGTAGAACAGACTCAGTCTATACCACAGTACCTACATTTAGAGCTTAGAGTTATACACTCGACCTAACGAGAAACTGTAGAACAGACTCAGTCTATACCACAGTGCCTACATTTAGAGCTTAGAGTTATACACTCCACCTAATGAGGAACTGTAGAACAGACTCAGTCTATACCACAGTACCTACATTTAGAGCTTAGAGTTATACACTCCACCTAATGAGAAACTGTAGAACAGACTCAGTCTATACCACAGTACCTACATTTAGAGCTTAGAGTTATACACTCCACCTAATGAGGAACTGTAGAACAGACTCAGTCTATACCACAGTACCTACATTTAGAGCTTAGAGTTATACACTCCACCTAATGAGAAACTGTAGAACAGACTCAGTCTATACCACAGTACCTACATTTAGAGCTTAGAGTTATACACTCCACCTAATGAGAAACTGTAGAACAGACTCAGTCTATACCACAGTACCTACATTTAGAGTAAGAACACTTTAACTCTCTTGGATTCTTTGTGTAGTCCTCAGCTGGTGGATGCAGTGACCTCCGCCCAGACAGCTTCATCTCTTTCGGCCATGCTGGAGTTCCTGGACTTCAGTAAAGCGGACGAAATGCTGCTACAGGAGCGATTCCTCTACGCCTGCGGCTTTGCATCGCACCCTACAGAGAGCATGCTACAGGCCCTGCTGGTGAGAACGGAAATGCTAATGCACAATAAACGTCTATATAATACTCTACGGTAATGCTAACGTCTGCTAGCGCTCCTAGGGGAGGTTCAGTTGTATGTTAGCGCCAAGGTAACGCTCTAGCAAGTTAACATTTTCTGGTCGCTGTAGCTAGCCCGCTAATAACGTTAGCTTAAAAAAGTATATAGACTCTAGAACTCTGGACAACTACAGTTAAAGGTTAGCATGGCTAACGTCACAGTTTGGCTTCTTTGGTTTGATGTTGCATGCTGGGTAATGTAGTGAGAGAGCCCAGATGATAACGTATGAACTTCTGGATGTGGTTTACGATGTTCCATGTTTCTTATAGGATATCTCGAAGGGAAAGATCGGCAGCAACGACATTAAGGAGTCGGTTGTGATCATCATGGGAGCTCTGGTTCGAAAACTCTGCCAGAAGGGGGAATGCGACCAGCCGGTGAGTTTTCACCCAGCCTATCGATCGAGCTTAGATTCATATAAAGATTCATATGTTCATTTCGCTTCACCAAAAGATCCAAATACGAATCGACGTGTCCCAAATACGTCACAAATTCGATTTAACGAAATTTAAAACATCCTATTTAAGCGTCCTATTAGCTTTAGCTGAACCTTTTGACCTTTTGGCACAAAATGAATCATGAGAAGAATTGATTCTTTCAACCGATTCACTGTTCACATGACCTGTCATTGAATTATGTCAGATTTACATTAGCTAGAGACTTGAATATGAATCAATCTGAAGTGAATCAAATAGAAAAGAATCAAAACTACACAAACTGAATCAAACGGGATGAATCAAATTTGAGCAAATCCAGCGAGGTAAATGAATCAGACCCAGTGAATACAATAAATGAATCAAATGGACTGACATGAATCAGCCTGACTTGACGTAATGAACTGAATCAGAGTGAAGTGGGTGATTCGTGAACCTGAAATGAATCAGATAGATATGATTCAGATGAATCAGACTTGCTGAAACTGAACAAACTCACGATCGCAAGACGAATCGAACTAACATGTGTTGATTCGTATTCTGTGTCCGATGCAGACGGTTGTCACGGTGAAGGAGCAGCTCCTGGCCGGGCCGGACAGCACACAGGACGACGCTCAGGTGCAGATGTACCTGCTGGCCTTGAAGAACTCGCTCCTGCCCGAGGCTATCCCACTACTGGCCCGATTTGCTGAGTCGGACACTGGAGCGTTCAGCACCATCGCCATCACCTCCCTGCAGAGATATGACCCTTCGCTGATCACAAGCGAGGTTAGTCAACACCAACACCACCCCAGACCCAGAAAGCCCCTCACTAGAGTCTAGGACAGTCAGCCAGGACATGTTTAGGGTGTCCAGGTGGAGTTCTTCACCACCCAGATAGCAAAACTGTGCTGGCCCAAATCCATTTTCATCTGGCCCATCTGCCACATGGACTGACAGACTAACGGCACCTGGCCTCAGCCAACCATACGCAACTCATAGTCATATCTGTGCCAGAAGTGGACCGGGACTGTTTTGGGACGGGTGGGGCAAATGCATGTTGTAAATATGTGGGCCTTTGGCTCACAAGCAGTGCGGACATTGGGCCAGCACTGCCGACGTTGGGCCAGCAGTGCCGACGTTGGGCCAGCAGTGCCGACGTTGGGCCAGCACTGCCGACGTTGGGCCAGTAGTGCAGACGTTGGGCCAGCAGTGCCAACAGTGAGCCAGCAATGCTGATGTTGGGCCAGCAGTGCTGAGGTTGGGCCAGCAGTGCTGATATTGGGCTAGCAGTGCAGACGTTGGGCCAGCAGTGCCAACAGTGAGCCAGCAGTGCTGAGGTTGGGCCAGCAGTGCTGAGGTTGGGCCAGCAATACTGAGGTTGGGCCAGCAGTGCTGATGTTGGGCCAGCAGTACTGAGGTTGGGCCAGCAGTACTGAGGTTGGGCCAGCAGTGCTGAGGTTGTCCCTACCACCTTAAAACTGTCCATTCGATTCATTCCTTGGAACGCCTGGACTGGATTGGGGAACGCTGTCCGACGTGATCCGGCTAACCGAGAAATCCCTCCTCCAGAAATAGGCCCCGGATCCGCGAGATGAGCCCAGCAGTCTTTCATCATCGTCTCCCTCTCTTTTAGCCTTAGCCTAAATAGCCTCCTACTGAAATACAGACCCCTCCCTGCAAAACTAGCGGCTATGTTCCAAAAGTCCTCCTGTTTGGTAGTTAAGGAGACGTTATGAGAGGCCATGGATGCTAATAGCCACACGGTTAGCATGATGCTAAGCCATCTTGCCATGTGGACCGGTCCAGTTATCTCTACTAGACCTGGTGATGTGGTTTATGACACGGTACGACTCACTGCTACCTATAAACCTGGACTAAACTTAGGCTTCCTTGTGGCCCTTCAGTCCTTCATCATCCGAGTCCCTTATTCTGTTGGGTCATGAGGGGGGTGCCGGAGCCTATCCCAGCCCTCACTGGGTGGAAGGCAAGAAGCACCCTGGACAGGCTACGGCTACATCGCCGGGGCACTATGCTAACACACTTACGTACGGTCATACGGGTCTACCGGCAAATCCCAGTCCACAGGGATGTTCTCCTCTGAATTGTGCGAGGGTAGGCACCCACCAACCACTGATGTGGCTACATCCAGAACCTTGTCCAGCCCATGCCCAATCCAGTCCCGGCTGGCACTGGTGCTGGTGGAGGTGCTACACAAGTGTAGACTTTACTGAAGGGAACTTCTCCACCTCTTTCCTCTCAGGTGAGGCAGGCACTGAACCGCGTGTACCATCAGAACCGTCGCGGGTACGAGAAGAACGTGCGTGCAGCAGCGGCCGACGTCATCCTGAGCAGCGATCCATCCTACATGGAGGTGAAGAACCTGCTGCTGTCCATCGGCCACCTGCCACATGAGATGAACAAGTACATGTTGTCAAAAGTTCAGGACATCCTGCGCTTTGAAATGCCCGCCAGGTGAGCCTTACCTGCAATTACATATATACGCTCAGACTCCCTTACCTGCACAGGTACACTGTATACACTCAGTTTAGTCAGTGCAGGTGAGCCTTACCTGCACAGGTACACTGTATACACTCAGTTTAGTCAGTGCAGGTGAGCCTTACCTGGACAGGTACACTGTATACATTCAGTTTAGTCAGTGCAGGTGAGCCTTACCTGCATAGGTACACTGTATACACTCAGTTTAGTCAGTGCAGCTGAACCTTACCTGGACAGGTACACTGTATACATTCAGTTTAGTCAGTGCAGGTGAGCCTTACCTGCACAGGTACACTGTATACACTCAGTTTAGTCAGTGCAGGTGAGACTTACCTGCACAGGTACACTGCATACACTCAGTTTAGTCAGTGCAAGTGAGCCTTACCTGGACAGGTACACTGTATACACTCAGTTTAGTCAGTGCAGGTGAGCCTTACCTGGACAGGTACACTGTATACACTCAGTTTAGTCAGTGCAGGTGAGCCTTACCTGCACAGGTACACTGTATACACTCAGTTTAGTCAGTGCAGGTAAGCCTTACCTGCACAGGTACACTGTATACACTCAGTTTAGTCAGTGCAGGTGAGAATTACCTGCACAGGTACACTGTATACACTCAGTTTAGTCAGTGCAGGTGAGAATTACCTGCACAGGTACACTGTATACACTCAGTTTAGTCAGTGCAGGTGAGCCTTACCTGCACAGGTACACTGTATACACTCAGTTTAGTCAGTGCAAGTGAGCCTTATTTGCACAGGTACACTGTATACACTCAGTGCAGGTGAGCCTTACCTGCACAGGTACACTGTAAACACTCTGTTTAGTCACTGCAGGTGAGCCTTACCTGCACAGGTACACTGTATAGACTCAGTTTAGTCAGTGCCAGTGAGCCTTATTTGCACAGGTACACTGTATACACTCAGTGCAGGTGAGCCTTACCTGCACAGGTACACTGTAAACACTCTGTTTAGTCAGTGCAGGTGAGCCTTACCTGCACAGGTACACTGTATACACTCAGTTTAGTCAGTGCCAGTGAGCCTTATTTGCACAGGTACACTGTATACACTCAGTGCAGGTGAGCCTTACCTGCACAGGTACACTGTATACACTCAGTTTAGTCAGTGCCAGTGAGCCTTACCTGCACAGGTACACTGTATACACTCAGTGCAGGTGAGCCATACCTGCACAGGTACACTGTATACACTCTGGACTACATAGCTAGCAGACCCTGACCTTGTTCTTCACTGTCTTGCAGTAAACTCGTAGAGAAAGCCATGAAGGACACCATCATTAATAACTACGACCGTTTCTCAAAGATGGGCTCCTCCTCCGCCTTCTCCGGCTTCATGGCTCGTAAGTCACTTCCTGTCTAGTGTCGCTAACCAGTGCTTGCACAGTAGCACTACATGTACAGCCCCCCTGTGGAAACGCCAACGGGGACGTTATTGGGCTCATGCCAGGTTCTGCTTTGCCCTGTTTTCCTGCAGAGGGTGCCGACGTCACTTCCACCTACAGCTTGGACATCCTGTACTCGGGCTCCGGCATCTTGAGGAGGAGCAACATGAACATCTACGGCCAGAGCAACGACGCGTTCCTGCACGGCCTGCAGGTACGGAACGCACACGACAGCCGCTCCCTCGCAGCGCCGGCGGAGCACTCTGCAGCTCGCTGCTGGCTTCACCAGCTCCTCAGGGTGGAATAAGAATTCCGAGGACGGAGTGATTTAGGAGCCAGCTGCTGGGATTTAAGATTAGACCTAGCTGACGTGTTTATGAGCATAATGAATGTGGGATTAGGAGAAACGCCGGCCGGCGTCTGGGATCCGCTCCTGCCGTCTGTAGACCCCATCGGGTCATGCAGGGTCTCTGCTCAACCAGCTATGTTCAGTTTCAGGGGGAGAGATTCCCTACATCTCTACTCTTACCTGTACACCTTTCACTGGTACACACGTTCACCTGCTCACTCGCTCTTACCTGTAAACCCCCTTTCACCTGCTCACCTGGTCTGACCTGGGAACCCCCTTTCACCTGCTCACTCGCTCTTACCTGTAAACCACCTTTCACCTGCTCACCTGGTCTGACCTGTAAACCCCCTTTCACCTGCTCACTCGCTCTTACCTGTAAACCCCCTTTCACCTGCTCACTCGCTCTTACCTGTAAACCCCCTTTCACCTGCTCACTCGCGCTTACCTGTAAACCCCCTTTCACCTGCTCACCTGGTCTGACCTGGGAACCCCCTTTCACCTGCTCACTCGCTCTTACCTGTAAACCCCCTTTCACCTGCTCACTCGCTCTTACCTGTAAACCCCCTTTCACCTGCTCACTCGCTCTTACCTGTAAACCCCCTTTCACCTGCTCACTCGCTCTTACCTGTAAACCCCCTTTCACCTGCTCACTCGCGCTTACCTGTAAACCCCCTTTCACCTGCTCACCTGGTCTGACCTGGGAACCCCCTTTCACCTGCTCACTCGCTCTTACCTGTAAACCCCCTTTCACCTGCTCACCTGGTCTGACCTGGGAACCCCCTTTCACCTGCTCACTCGCTCTTACCTGTAAACCACCTTTCACCTGCTCACCTGCTCTTACCTGTAAACCCCCTTTCACCTGCTCACCTGGTCTGACCTGGGAACCCCCTTTCACCTGCTCACCTGCTCTTACCTGTAAACCCCCTTTCACCTGCTCACCTGGTCTGACCTGGGAACCCCCTTTCACCTGCTCACTCGCTCTTACCTGTAAACCCCCTTTCACCTGCTCACCTGCTCTTACCTGTAAACCCCACTTTCACCTGCTCTTACCTGTAACACCCTTTAACTTGTGCTTTCCTTCACACTTCTCATGTAGACACTTTCTCCTATCGGCAAACCTTTCATCTGCTCACCTGTTCTTACCTGTGGACCCCCCTTTCATCTGTTCTTACCTGCACACCTTTCACGTGTACCCCTTGTCTTCCTGTCAACACCCTTGCATTCGTGCTTACCTGTACCCCTTTCACTTCTACACCTGCTCTTACCTGTAGCCCTGCTTTCACCTGCTCTTACCTGTAAACCCCATGTTCACCTGATCTCACCTGGACACCTTTTAGTTATACACATTCTTTTATCTGTAAACCCCCTTTCACCTGCGCACCTTGTCTGACCTGTAAAGCCCCTTTCACCTGCTCACTTGCTCTTACCTGTAAAGCCCCTTTCACCTGCTCTGACCTGTGAACCCCTTTTCACCTGCACACTCGCTCGTACCTATGAACCCCCTTTCACCTGCACACTCGCTCGTACCTATGAACCCCCTTTCACCTGCTTACTCGCTCTTACCTGTAAACCACCTTTCACCTGCTCACTTGCTCTTACCTGTAAACCCCCTTTCACCTGCTCACCTGGTTTTACCTGTGAACCCCCTTTCACCTGCTCACCTAGTCTTACCTGTGAACCCCCTTTCACCTGCTCACTCGCTCCTACCTGTAAACCCTCTTTCACCTGCTTACCTGCTCTTACCTGTAAATTCCACTTTCACCTGATCTCACCTGGACACCTTTAAGTTATACACATTCTTTTATCTGTAAACCCCCTTTCACCTGCTCACCTAGTCTTACCTGTGAACTCCACTTTCACCTGCTTACCTTGACTTACCTTCGAACCCCCTTTCACCCACTCACTCGCTCTCACCTGTGAACCCCACTTTCACCTGCTCTTACCTGTAAACCCCCTTTTCACCTGCTTACCTGGTCTTACCCGTAAACCCCCATTCACCTGCTTGTACACCTGTACACCTGTACATTTTCTTATAACAGCCTTGCTCCATCTGCTCGCATAATCACCTCTCACTTGTAAACCTACTGTTGCTTGTACATTTGCTCTTACCTGTAAAGCCCCTCCCACTTGTACACCTGCTCTCACCTGCACACCTGTTTGTACATGTTAACCTTTCAAACATACGTGTATTCTTTCATCTGTAAACCTCTTTGGATCAGTAAACCTCCTCTTACCTGTAAACCTCTTTACATGTAAAGCTCTTTTACACCTGTAAACATATACACAAGCTATTCTCACCTGTAAACCTCTTCTCACCTGTTCCTCTCGCACCCAGGTGGCTATCGAGGCACAGGGGTTGGAGACTCTAATTGCCGCCACGGCTGACGAAGGTGAGGAGGACCTGGAATCTTTCGCTGGAATGTCGGCACTTCTTCTGGACGTGCAGCTTCGCCCCGTGACCTTCTTCAAGGGCTACAGCGACCTGATGTCCAAAATGTTCTCCATATCAGGAGACCCAATGAACGTGGTCAAGGGGCTCATCCTGCTCACTGACCATTCACAGGTGAGGCCAGTAAACTCGCCTACTAACGACCTGAGTTCATAAAGTGTATGTGCAGGAATAAGCCAGGAGGACACGAGCATGCAGTCTGCCAGTAGGCAGCGCTGTCGCATCAGTGCCAGAAGTGGACCAGGTCTGTTTTGGCACATGTGGGTTTTGGCACATGTGGGTTACCTTTGGCTTACTGCAGGGTCTCAGTGCAGACAGTGGGCCAGCAGGGTTGTATCTTTTCCAGATGTGGCCCACATCTGCATGCTCTCTGAGGCTGTGCTACGGTTCTGACTGTAGGTCTTGCTATATGATCTTTGCTAACTGGCCTTCCTCTTTCAGGTGATCCCACTCCAATCCGGTCTGCGGGCCGCTGTAGAGTTCCAAGGCAGTTTGGGCATCGATATCTCTGGAGGAATGGAGTTTAGCCTTTGGTACAGAGAATCCAAGACTAGCGTCAACAACAGGTACGGACCCTTCAGTGTTCCCGCCACTGATTTCCTTCCACACATCGGAAGGGGTCTACCTCCTTCTCCCTTCGAGGGCAGCTGTTGCTACGAGCCTGTGGAGGTTATCATTTTGCCATAAATTCTCTGGAGAGGCTCAGAGTGCCACTCTGATCTTCTCGTTAGCGGCCTCTGTATTAGGTGCTACTCCGTTAGCTTCTGGCCGCTAGCCTAAGAATGCTAGCTAAGCCGACTAAGCGTTCGCCAGGAAACAAATGCACTGGCCGACAGGTGAGGTGGCCATCGGACCAAATATAGGCCGCCCTTGGGTAGCAGTGTCTCTTTGGCACAAAACATCAACAAGCTGGATGTTAGCGCTTAGCATTGCGTGATGTAGCTTAAAGCCGGGGGCGGATTTACAGCATATCAAAGGTGAGGGGTCAGATCTTTGTTATGTGGATGGCACGTCTAGGTGGCATCAGCTTTTTCTTCTGCTGCTGCCAGGACTCGGGACAGGCAGGGGCAGGTGTATGATTCAGGGAAACTAGCGCTACCTCTTTTGCTAAGGCACTCGCGCTCAGACAGGCGCACAGACAGAGAGGCGAGCTATGTATAGACGTGAATAGACCGCAGCTCTCTGAGGTCCGCAAGCTCAGCATGCCACCGCCAAACCCCCTGATCACTGTGGTCATTGTGAGGGGGCCGGCGTGAGATTAGCCACACAGCCACATGTACTGTAATATAGCTAAGCTAAATCTATACATTAAGGAGCTTGTGGCAGGCCGGCCAAAATTAGTCAGCATCAGTCACTGAACATGTGGCTTACCTGAAAACAAAAATGCTCTACCATGTTTATGTGACCCACACGGTCATTCTGACAGACTGTAATACGCTACAGGAAGCGTAGGGGGCGATACGTCCCACACGGTAATTCTGACAGACTGTAATATGCTAAAGGAAGTGTAGGGGGCGATACGACCCACACAGTCATTCTGACAGACTGTAATACACTACAGGAAGCGTAGGGGGCGATACGACCCACACGGTAATTCTGACAGACTGTAATACGCTACAGGAAGTGTAGGGTGCGATACGACCCACACGCTCATTCTGACAGACTGTAATACACTACAGGAACTGTAGGGGGCGATATGACCCACACGGTCATTCTCACGGACTGTAATACACTACAGGAAGTGTAGGGGGCGACATGACCCACACGCTCATTCTGACAGACTGTAATACACTACAGGAAGTGTAGGGGGCGATATGACCCACACGCTCATTCTGACAGACTGTAATACGCTACAGGAAGTGTAGGGGGCGATACGAACCACATGCTCATTCTGACAGACTGTAATACACTACAGGAAGCGTAGGGGGCGATACGACCCACACGCTCATTCTGACAGACTGTAATACACTACAGGAAGCGTAGGGGGCGATACGACCCACACGGTCATTCTGACAGACTGTAATACACTACAGGAAGTGTAGGGGGCGATACGACCCACACGCTCATTCTGACAGACTGTAATACACTACAGGAAGTGTAGGGGGCGATACGACCCACACGCTCATTCTGAAAGACTGTAATACGCTACAGGAAGTGTAGGGGGCGATATAACCCACACGGGCATTCTGACAGACTGTAATACGCTACAGGAAGTGTAGGGGGCGATACGACCCGCACGCTCATTCTGACAGACTGTAATACACTACAGGAAGTGTAGGGGGTGATATGACCCACACGGTCATTCTGACAGACCGTAATACACTACAGGAAGTGTAGGGGGCGATACGACCCGCACGGTCATTCTCACAGACTGTAATACACTACAGGAAGCGTAGGGGGCGATATAACACACAGAGGAAGATACCTTAAGCGTCTTTGATCTCTTTTTAGGGGTGCTCTGGTGGTTGTGGGCAATGTGACGGTGGACGCTGACTTCCTGAGCGTGGGTATGGAGGTGAGCTTTGATATGGAGGCAGCGCTGGACTTCATCACCACCGTCCAGTTCTCTGAATACCCCTTCCTCGTCTGCATGCAGATGGACAAAACCACCTTCCCCTTCAGGTATCCATCTCGACCGCACTCTATGTGAACATCTACACACACACACACAGCCAAGACACTTTACGGGGCTATAGTCTAGCACTAGCTTGATGCTAACAAGTAACTGAAACTTATCCACATCATTTAGCATCATGCTAACTGCGTGTGCGGCAAAAGCATTGTGTTATATTAATGCTAATAGTTTTATCCATATGTTTGCCGAACACTGACTGACCTTTTGTTCTGTCTGTAGGGAGTCTGTATCTAAAGTGGAGAAGCTAGCCTCTGGAGAGCCTTATGCCCGGCGGAGGAACAAAGAGCGGCTGGTGCCGGGCTCGGAATTCCCCCTGCATCAGGAAAACTCCAACATGTGCAAGAAAGTGTTTGATAGCAGCTGGTAGACCCAGACCCAAAACTCAACGGCAGTAGTAGCAGGTCGGGCCGAATGGGCTAAACGCTATAGCGTGTTTTTAAAGAGAAATGACCCTTGTTTTGTATGCTAAGCCGAGTTAGCTAAAATCTTAAGCAGGCTAGGCTTTGAAGTGACCTTTATCTTTGGAGGCTTGAAGCCAAATGTCCCTTCTATTGTATTTTCCCCTTTACGTTCTATGAAAATAGCAGCACACAAGATGCTAACTATGCTAACAGTGAGTGAAAACTAAAGCCAGCAGCTAGCATGGCCTTGTTAGCTGTAGCTTCTGTTCACTGTTAGCCACGTTAGCGAGCGTTCTAGCAGAGGTATCGTAAACTTGACGCATTTCTGTGGTGATTCTTGAGAATCACAGGGAACGACTCATAGACACAGTACTTCTTAACCATCCAGCTCACCCAGGTGCACCAGCGGAAGTGGCTTCAGCAGCTGTAACTGGTGCCCCCGTGTATGTTCGTGTTTATAATGTGTTATAACAGGCTGTATAGCGGCTCATAGGTTATTTATTCGAGTTTCCATCAGTTTCCACATCTCAGGCAGCGCAGCCAAGGAAGAACCAGTAACACACCGGATGTTTACATGCGCCGGACAATGTGGCGCAGTCGTTATTATTTTATTTTTGGAATAAAGAAATCAGGATTTTATGAGACAGTGGTGCCATGGAAACGACGTGTTTCCTCTTTTTTGTATGGGTCGGTGTATATATTCTTCAGGGACAAATTGTTGACCATGTGAACATGAATAAAGAACCGTGTGGAGTGATTTTAAATGTGGGACTGCTTACTTGAGTACTGCTACTGTGTGAAAAGCGTTCCCAGTTTGGCCCATAGAGGGAGACATTCCACCACACGACTGGGATAAAACTCCTCCTTTATAGTTTTATAATATAGAATACAGCATTTTAGTTATACTATACTATATATATATATATACACACATATATATATATATATATATATATATATATATATATATATATATATATATATATATATATATCAAAATACCAACTTTACAGGAGAGGACGAAAACCTCATTTCATTTTAATGTAAGTCAATGGAACCAGACATTTTCCCAAGAGGTTTTGGGCCATTTCTGTTGGTCCATTCATCATGAAAATTTCACAAAGTGTAAAGGGCAGCTGCTGTGTTCAAAAGATGCATAAAAGTAAAATTCGCCCAAAAAAATTTGATAAATGTGTTTCTTTGGACAGTGGCGCTATAATATTTAATATTTAAAATAAAGTGTATATAAATATAGAGATAGATAGATAGATAGATAGATAGATAGAAAGATAGATAGAAAGACATTTAAAAATAAAAGATACATCTATAGATATATCTTCAGTTTACGCAGAAACAGCCATTTTCGTCACTGTACCTGGTCAGCGTTTTACATAAAGCTAATTCAAATGGTAAATAATTGAATCTGTTGTATGAAGTATATATGGTTTCCATGTGACCTCGCAGTGAATGAGCCCCTCGGTTTTCTCACTGCCTCGCTGGAAGCGCCCGCTCCACATTCCCGCCGAACAGCTGAGCGCGCGTACGCGTCTGTCACTCGCGCCGCTGCCTTGGCGACCATGTCAACAAACGACAGGCGACTCGGGTTGCATGGCGCGGACTGACCGGGCCTCTAAACCATGCAGTGGTCAGGATTTACGGCCTGCAGCGATTTCACAGGCTCTGAAATCATTCACAAACAGAAACGACCGCTAAAAAAAAAAGTTTGGTGTTACGGACCTCTAAAGAAGGGTTTCCGGAAAATCGGCAACTCCGGGGCAAACGAAAAAGATTCCCAGGATACGGCCGTGTGAAAATCAGGCCCTCTTATTACAAGTCCTTGTTGGTCACACCTCGTTAGCAAGCGTACTCGTCCTTGAAGGGCAGTACAGCTAGATAAGCCTCAGTAAGCTAATCAGCTAGCCATGCAAAATTCAGAATCCGAAATTTTTTTGTTCCAAATTCCAATTTTGGGAATTTGAGTGAAACATGCACAACATGTGTGAGCATTCGAATTTTTCCGGCTATAAACTCGAAATAGAACTCTGCTGTAACAGCATACTCATTCTTGTTAGCCATGTAGCCTTTAGCATGCTAACGAGCCAGCTGGCAGAGCACAGTGTATCAGCAGTCACGTATAACAGACGGGGTAGTTTGTAACTTAAAGCCCAGGAAATAAAATGTTATGGTTTTGAAACGTTCAGCATTTAAAAGCACTTTACGGCTGTAACTCATGTACAGATCTGTCCCCTGTTATTTCGGGGGGTTGTGTCATGGCGCAATCATTACTGGAGAAGGTCTGCTGCTAAGAGTTGATCCACCACCCCTCTGGGGGCTCATCTAGCTAATACGCTAATAGGACAGCCATTAAGGTGGCACTGGGGATTTTCCCTAGAGGGAAATAATAAGGCCAAGTGGACGAGGAGTTGAAACAGTGGGTAAGTCAACTGTTAGCTGTAGGCTAAATGGTGTCAACGTGTAGGTTAGGTCTACCTAAGCAGGCTAGCTACCACATTAGCCAAAGCCTTAGCCACTTAGCCACAAAGGTTTGTCTGGAGTATTTGGTTTATAAACACACAACATGGAATAAAATGGGCTAATCAACTCACAACTCGCAGGTTGGGCCCCCACCCACTGCCTAAAAACAAAACATTCAAAAAACAAAAATCTGAGCGAGTCAAAGAGTCGACTCCCGGCATTTCAACTCTTGGAGTCTTTGGCCCAGATGAGGTACTAGAGTCACCTGACTCCCAGACTGGCTGGAGTTAAAGAACTGACTCGTTTGGAATCGATTCCCCATCGCTAGTCAATCGCTAGCTCCAAATAAAGAACTGTTCCATTACTGTATTGCCTAGAGTAATGGGTTCTAGATCTCAGAAGGGCGAGGGATGGAGTGAGCGGTGTCGACTTGCACTTCCCTTTCCAAACCCAAACATAATGCCGGATGACTGCTGATATAGCTGAATCACTTTCCTCTGCTAGCAGGTATGTTAGCATGCTAAAGGCAACACAGCTATGTAGGGTGGTCCCTTTCATTGTCATGAGGGGTGTGTGGGGGGGTTGGGCGGTCGGGCATGGTTCTAGAACAGAATTAAAAGCTAGTCAGGTAGTAACGGGGGTTACTACCTGACTAGCTTTTAGAGGGATGACCTGCGGTTAGCCGGTAGGCCATGTGAGCCAATGGTACACATGACATTGTGGGCTAGTGAACATTTTAAATAGTTCCTCCCGAAAAGAGGACTAAGAGGTCTTCCGTCTGGGTACTGCGCCGGACGGAAGACTGGGAGTTGGAAAACCAGGATGTCCGGCTTAAAACCAGACATGTGGCCCCCCTAGCTAGCAGGCATGTTAGCATGCTAAAGGCTACACGGCTAGGCAGGACAAACAGAAGGGCATTACAGCAGAGCTCTACTCTGAGTTTAAAGCCAGACAAAACTGGCACCCACACGTTATGTACACTGTGGGTTACGTTCAGACTTGTAAAGTTAGCATGGCTAGCCTATTAGCTGACTGAGGCCTTATAGGTATGAGGTGGTGGAATGGTTGTTGTAGCGAGTCTGGTTATACATAGTCAAATCTGGGTTAATAATATAATTTACGCTAACCATGCTAACCATGCTAACCGTAGCATCATTATATATTATATTATACTGATTATCTAACTGTTCTCCCACTTATACCCTCCGCCATGTTGGTAACAGTGTTGACATCATAACCCGGCTAATGCTTGCTGCACCAACACTTTTGGCGTACCATCATCGTTCACCGTGGCGCCTCCCTGGTGGGAAGCTTGTTTGGCTAGTGAAGCCGTTAGCACTAGGAAGCAGCTTGTAGCTAGTCCGCTAATGTGATGATGGACTCATTGTCCTAAAATGCAAAAAATAAATAAATAAATCCAAAAAACTTTTGTCATGGATTCCCTTAAGAGTACAAACACAGACCCAACGTTAGACTGTATCCCGATCACGGATCGCTAACAACCTCGTAATTCCGAGGACGTAGCGGTACTTAAAGGACAGATGTATGTACGCCAGCTCTGGAATGTGTTCGGTTACCACTAGACGCGGTGGCGCTGATCCCATTAGAGATGTAGGAGTTCTGGAACCAGTGAATGTTTCCCAGGAAAACCCCTGCGGGAACTCGGCGGCATCTGGATACCTAAAGACGGAGCAAAACTTGACAAATGTTGTGGATCAGTGGTGGTATGTGATCGGCATTCCTCAGCCATTACCGTACTTCACACGAAGATGGCATTACGATCCTGGACCAGCACTCCCACAACAAACTCACACTCAGTGGACAGGATCAGTCAGCTTGCACGTTCCGTTTATTCCAAACCCCCAACATTGGCCCGGCTCCACTGTAATTCTTCCCCACAAATTCCATCAATCCATTTCCATCCACACTCTCTCTCTCTGTCTCTCCGTCTCTCCTCTCCGGGAGGCGTCCATTTTGAGTTCGTTCATTAAACCAGGCATGTAAAGAACATGGAATCTCCGTATCACTTCTGCTCCACACTCAAAATGGCCTCCGGCGCCATCCAGAACTTTCCGCTGACCTTCTCCACGTGCCTGCGGCGGGCGTCCAATAGCAAGCTGGCCGTGTCCACAGTCCCCACAGCCGCCGTGAATCCAAGGGTGAACAAGAATGTGGTTAGCGGCTGACTGGACCGTCCGAACCCTCCTTGACTAGCCTCTGAATGCTGGTAGTAAAACTGTTTCCTCGATAAGCAAGGAATCAAAGCCAACAAGGTTAGCATCATGCTAACTAGCCCTTATTCATCAACTGTTCTACACATAGTTGGGCTAGGACAATTAACATCATGCTAAAATCACAACCAAGCCTGGATGCTAATGGCCTGGATCCTGTATTCACAGGGGTAGGCTAATAGTGACCCCACAGCAGCTTGCTAACACAACAAGCTAGCTTGTGAATACAGAAGCCTATCTTTAAAGTGCATTGCAAATAGTTCTGCTGTCCCCCTCGGCTGTTTATACCTCTATCAATTCTTTGTCCTCAAAGAAAATAGATGGGTTTCAGCCAATAAAGTCAGTTAGCGCCATGCTAACTGCTCCTTACTAGCTTTCTCTTGTTGTTAGCCAGATTAGCATTCTTCTGAGTTGTGCGTTTGTTTAACCTGTTCAGCATCTGAACTGTTTGCAGACGTTGTGAGGACATTCTACAGTTCAGATTAGCATGATTAGCATAATCATGAGATAAAATACATACAGTGGAAACAAAAAATGATCGAAAGATCCTAAATAAAAAAACAAAAACAAAGGAACTTTCGATCTGAGTAACATTTAGAGGGAGTTTCAACCACTGGAGCATTTTAGAAGCGGACCTGGACTATTTTACCGATGCTATCGTTCACAAAGTTCTAGAATGTGCTAATAGGGTATCATTTAAAGGCTCTCAGAAGAGAAATTTCAGCCACCATGCCATTTAACGTAAGAGGAAACTTCGTACTCGGAAGCCCAAACGTGTACAGATACACCCAGCTCCTCTTAAAACAACTCAAACAGCCCAGGCTAACTTCCAACGTCCATTAAACTCAAAACTCTGAGCTAATAAGAGCTCATTAGCTTAGCCTCAACAACTAGCCATGTTTAGCATACATCAAACATGCGCTGGTCATGTTACTGAACGCACTAGATAGCAGGCTTCATGAATGACTCACGAATCCCTTCTTGGATCAGGCTTAGTTCTGGCATTGCACCGCTAACGCCGATTCTCCGTTAAGGATTCCCTTTACATCGGAGACCAGGATTAATGTGTGCTGGGAAACGTAGACGGATAAAGATCTACAGCTGATGACTGACGACTGAATTAGGCATCGGGGCGCAGCGGGTTAGTGTTTCATCAACTCCCCTTAAATGACACTCGGACACTTCTACATAGAAAACAGGGAAACAAACAGAAACACACATGCTACGTTCAACTTAGCTGGGAATTTATGGAGGGAAAACCAAAAAGTGGTGGGAAGGTTGCTCACTCGTGGGATGTGTACCCATGAACGTCGATACTCTAAATCAAAATGACATTACAGTCGTATCAGATGGAGCTCAACCGTCAAGCAGACACAGTACAGTGTCCACAAATACACTGCTTGAAGAAGATAATGCTAATGCAACACAATGCTAACCCCTCACAGCACTAGCATTAGCTGGCTAGCTTGTGGATAACACTCAGGCTCCATGTTTTTTCCACTTTGTGCCTATATTCCAAACTACAGCTTCCGAGTTAAGTCAAACGCAGCACTAGGACAACTTCTGGAACACTGACAACATGACAAAGTTTTAAAAGCCACCGCGACAGGACGAGTAGGTTTGTCTGGCGATGTAGGCCTAGGCCGAATGGTTCCTGTCTCCACACTGCTATGCTGTCAGAACGTGACAGAAATGACATATTCCTCAGAGAACAGGTAAACAGACTGGCCTGCAGATCCATATACCTTTAATGTACGTCAACATAAAAACCAAAATAAACAAACTAAAGAAGAACCAACCACAGGCAAGCAGGCTAGGCTAACACAGCTAATCTCAGCTAGCAGGGGAAGCGACAATGACAGAAAGCGTTTCAGATGGCTGCGGAGGTTTCATTTACCGTTTATCTAGAAAACAAATAAAACGCTCAGTTTCAGCATTCAGTGTTTGACTTTTCCACCGTGGTGTTCGTTAGCAGCCGTCATCTCTTCACTCGCAAACACGGCGTCTAAAAGGTTTACATATCCATCACAGTCGTTACCACACACAAGTACACATGAGCAGCAGAGTAGCACCAAGCTAGCGGACTGAGCTAACACCGATCAAAACTCATTTCTTTCAACAACATCAAACACAAACTCGGCCGGGTGACGAGGCTCGAGTCAGTTAGGGTCTACGGTACAGTCCGTTTCCGCCAGGTAGGATTAAAACTGAAATAAGTCGGTGTTTTAACTAAATATGGTGGTCAATTTGAGAAAATTTCTAATAAATCTTGGGAAAATAAGTGTGGTTTGACATAACACGTCAACATGGTGGGAAAAAGGACTTCTACATGTGGGAAAATATAAGTCATGACTGTCAGGAAAAAAAATGAGGAAATATTTCAAGGTAGGTAAAAATTTTTACCTGCAAATTTTTACAAAAACTGAGAAAATGGCTGATTTTTGGAGGAAGTCATTGTTTCGGCAGAACACATAAAGTCAACAGCTTAAAAAGGTCTCCATTTTTAAAAAAGTCCAAATTTAAA
>JAMWET010004464.1:172500-176175 GCA_024036415.1 Prochilodus magdalenae
ACACCAAACCCTCTCTCCCTCACTCTGTACACACCTCACACCAAACCCTCTCTCCCCCACTCTGTACACACCTCACACCAAACCCTCTCACTCACTCTGTACACACCTCACACCAAACCCTCTCTCCCTCACTCTGTACACACCTCACACCAACCCCTCTCTCACTCACTCTGTACACACCTCACACCAAACCCTCTCTCCCTCACTCTGTACACACCTCACACCAAACCCCACCTCACTCACTCTGTACACACCTCACACCAAAACCGCGCTCCCTCACTCTGTACACACCTCACACCAAACCCCTCTCTCCTCACTCTGTACACACCTCAAACCAAACCCGCTCTCCCTCACTCTGTACACACCTCACACCAAACCCTCTCTCACTCACTCTGTACACACCTCACACCAAACCCTCTCTCACTCACTCTGTACACACCTCACACCAAACCCTCTCTCACTCACTCTGTACACACCTCACACCAAACCCTCTCTCCCTCACTCTGTACACACCTCACACCAAACCCGCTCTCTCACTCAATCTGTACACACCTCACACCAAACCCGCTCTCCCTCACTCTGTACACACCTCACACCAAACCCTCTCTCACTCACTCTGTACACACCTCACACCAAACCCTCTCTCCCTCACTCTGTACACACCTCACACCAAACCCTCTCTCCCTCACTCTGTACACACCTCACACCAAACCCTCTCTCCCTCACTCTGTACACACCTCACACCAAACCCTCTCTCCCTCACTCTGTACACACCTCACACCAAACCCTCTCTCTCCCTCACTCTGTACACACCTCACACCAAACCCCTCGCTCCCTCTCTCTGTACACACCTCACACCAAACCCTCTCCCCCTCTCTCTGTACACACCTCACACCACACCCTCTCTCCCTCTCTCTGTACACACCTCACACCAAACCCTCTCTCCCTCACTCTGTACACACCTCACACCAAACCCTCTCTCCCTCACTCTGTACACACCTCACACCAAACCCTCTCTCCCTCACTCTGTACACACCTCACACCAAACCCGCCCTCACTCACTCTGTACACACCTCACACCAAACCCTCTCTCACTCACTCTGTACACACCTCACACCAAACCCGCTCTCCATCACTGGAATTCACCTCTACAAACCCTCACATCACAACACACCTCACAAACTCCGTTCTACTCCAATCACTGGAGATTCAGCACTGCTGCCTTCCTCCATATCTAGAACACAGTGCAAACTCACTCTCATGTTCTTTGCACACACCATTCAGCACAGCTAAAATGAAACTAGATATTCGCCGCAGTGCTGGAACAAACCTCCAAACTGTCTCACTCTCAGACGCACCAACACAGACCCAACACTCGCTCTCTCTCCATCTCTCTCTCACCCTCACAAACTGTCTCACTCTCAGACGCACCAACACAGACCCAACACTCGCTCTCTCTCCATCTCTCTCTCACCCTCACAAACTGTCTCACTCTCAGACGCACCAACACAGACCCAACACTCGCTCTCTCTCCATCTCTCTCTCACCCCAACAAACTGTCTCTCTCAGACGCACCAACACAGACCCAACACTCGCTCTCTCTCACCCTCACAAACTGTCTCACTCTCAGACGTATCAACACAGACCCAACACTCGCTCGCTCTCACCCCAACAAACTGTGTCACTCTCAGACGCACCAACACAGACCCAACACTCGCTCGCTCTCACCCCAACAAACTGTCTCACTCTCAGACGCACCAACACAGACCCCACACTCGCTCTCTCTCACCCTCACAAACTGTCTCACTCTCAGACTCACCAACACAGACCCCACACTCGCTCTCTCTCACCCTCACAAACTGTCTCACTCTCAGACTCACCAACACAGACCCAACACTCGCTCTCTCTCACCCTCACAAACTGTCTCACTCTCAGACTCACCAACACAGACCCCACACTCGCTCTCTCTCCGTCTCTCTCACCCCAACAAACTGTCTCACTCTCAGACTCACCAACACAGACCCCACACTCGCTCTCTCTCACCTCCACAAACTGTCTCACTCTCAGATGCACCAACACAGACCCCACACTCGCTCTCTCTCCGTCTCTCTCACCCCAACAAACTGTCTCACTCTCAGACGCAACAACACAGACCCAACACTCGCTCGCTCTCACCCCAACAAACTGTCTCACTCTCAGACGCACCAACACAGACCCAACACTCGCTCTCTCTCCATCTCTCTCTCACCCTCACAAACTGTCTCACTCTCAGACTCACCAACACAGACCCCACACTCGCTCTCTCTCACCCTCACAAACTGTCTCACTCTCAGACTCACCAACACAGACCCCACACTCGCTCTCTCTCACCCTCACAAACTGTCTCACTCTCAGACGCACCAACACAGACCCCACACTCGCTTCTCTCTCACCACCTCACAAACTGTCTCACTCTCAGATGCACCAACACAGACCCAACACTCTCTCTCTCTCTCTCACCCTCACAAACTGTCTCACCTCTCAGACTCACCAACACAGACCCAACACTCGCTCTCTCTCACCACCACAAAACTGTCTCATGACGCACCAAAAAACACACTCTCAGACGCACCAACACAGACCCAACACTCGCTCGCTCTCACCCCAACAAACTGTCTCACTCTCAGACTCACCAACACAGACCCAACACTCGCTCTCTCTCCATCTCTCTCTCCCATCAAACTGTGTGACTCTCAGACGCACCAACACAGACCCAACACTCACTCTCTCACCCCCACAAACTCTCACTGTCAGGCGCACCAACACAGACCCCACACTCGCTCTCTCTCACCCCAACAAACTGTCTCACTCTCATACGCACCAACACAGACCCCACACTCGCTCTCTCCATCTCTCTTACCCTCACAAACTGTCTCACTCTCAGACGCACCAACACAGACCCAACACTCGCTCGCTCTCCCTCACCCCAACAAACTGTCTTACTCTGAGACTCACCCACACAGACCCCACACTTGCTCTCTCTCCACCCCAACAAACTGTCTCACTCTCATACGCACCAACACAGACCCCACACTCGCTCTCTCCGTCTCTCTCTCACCCCAACAAACTGTCTCACTCTCATACGCACCAACACAGACCCCACACTCGCTCTCTCCATCTCTCTTACCCTCACAAACTGTCTCACTCTCAGACGCACCAACACAGACCCAACACTCGCTCTCTCTCACCCTCACAAACTGTCTCACTCTCAGACTCACCAACACAGACCCAACACTCGCTCTCTCTCACCCTCACAAACTGTCTCACTGTCAGACGCACCAACACAGACCCCACACTCGGTCGCTCTCACCCCAACAAACTGTCTCACTCTCATACGCACCAACACAGACCCCACACTCGAGAACTTCCCTCCTCTCCCACACATACCCCTCTTCCTCCAACAACTCCATCCCCCTCCAACTCTTCCCCCCTTCTCTCTTCCCCCTCCTTTTTCTCCCCCCTCTCTCTCCCTCTTCCCCCCCTTCCCCTCTCCCTTCCCCCCTTTTCCTCTCCCCTCCTCTTCCTTTCTCCCTCCCCCCCCTCTCTTTTCCTTTCTCCCCCTCCCTCCCCCTTTTCCACTCTCTCCTTTTTCCTCCCCCCTTCCCCTCTTCCCTTCCTTCCCTTCTTTTCACTTCT
>JAMWET010004465.1:0-75000 GCA_024036415.1 Prochilodus magdalenae
TAAACTCATTCAGTATAGGGTTGTAAAACTATTCAGATAGGTATTAAACTATTCAGTATAGGTATAAAACTATTCAGTATAGGGTATTAAAACGACTAGGGGGTCATAACTATTCAGTATAGGGTATAAACTACTCAGTATAGGGTGTAAACTATTCAGTATAGGGTATAAACTATTCAGTATAGGGTATAAACTATTCAGTATAGGGTATAAACTATTCAGTATAGGGTATAAACTATTCAGTATAGGGTATAAACTATTCAGTATAGGGTATAAACTATTCAGTATAGGGTATAAACTATTCAGTATAGGGTATACACTATTCAGTATAGGGTATACACTATTCAGTATAGGGTATAAACTATTCAGTACAGGGTATACACTACTCAGTATAGGGTATACATTATTCAGTACAGGGTATACACTACTCAGTGTAGGGTATAAACTATTCAGTATAGGGTATAAACTATTCAGTATAGGGTATACACTATTCAGTATAGGGTATACACTATTCAGTAAATCAGCGATATAGGGTTATACAACTATTCAGTATAGGGTGGTAAACTTTTCAGTTAAAACTATTCAGTATAGGGTGTTACACATTGTAAAATACTCAGTTATAGGGTGTAATACTAGATAGGGTTCACTTATTCAGTATAGGGTATACACTATTCAGTATAGGGTATAAACTACTCAGTATAGGGTATACACTATTCAGTATAGGGTATAAACTACTCAGTATAGGGTATAAACTACTCAGTATAGGGTATAAACTACTCAGTATAGAGTATACACTATTCAGTATAGGGTATAAACTACTCAGTATAGGGTATAAACTATTCAGTATAGGGTATAAACTATTCAGTATAGGGTGTAAACTATTCAGTATAGGGTATAAACTACTCAGTATAGGGTATAAACTATTCAGTATAGGGTATAACCTATTCAGTATAGGGTATAAACTATTCAGTATAGGGTGTACACTATTCAGTACAGGGTGTAAACTATTCAGTATAGGGTATAAACTACTCAGTATAGGGTATAAACTATTCAGTATAGGGTATAACCTATTCAGTATAGGGTATAAACTCTTCAGTATAGGGTATACACTATTCAGTATAGGGTATATAAGGTTCTGTACTATGCGTAGTATCTGTAATTCTGATTTTGCTGTATGGAGTTCTGAGGATGATGAACTGTGCTGGTACACATACGGTTAAACCCTCAGCCCCTCAGTGGCGTCTTCATTACAGCGCCTTAGCGCTTGATGCTGTAACTCCTCTGACTGATCGACTCTAGCGCGTCTTCACCAGGCCCTCTGATTCTCCCCTCTGCTTTATTGTGGTTAATGTGGTGAGACGGGCTTCAGCGTCTTCACCAAACAAAACAAAACATGACATCACTAAGACCAGGCTGATACCATGAGCCACACTTTCCCCCGGGTCTGTGTGTGGGGGCGTGTTAGGCGCAGGGCTTCTCTTACATAATGTAATGAAAGGACTGAGTGCGAGCGCTCCTGCCTGGCGCAGAGGTTACGCCGCAGCTCAGTGGATTCTTTCCGTGTGTTGGTCAGGCCGGTAAACTCCACAGCAGCAGGCGTGGGCATGCGTGTGGGGTCAGGCTGCAGTGATACCGGCTGGAGCAGCCCAGCGCAGGAGCCCATGGTGCGGGTCCCAGTCTGTATGGGCCTAGCAGCTGTGGAGCGGAACGCAACGGCCAGTACATTTCCAGAAACGGTGACATCATGTGTCCACAGTGCAGTTACAGTAAAGTGACACAGACGAAAGGAACTCTCAGGCTTCAGGGCTTCACTCGTCCTGCAAACAGCTGCACCCAGAAGGAGGTGTGGGAGTGCAGTGGTGTTGGGAAGACTGATATGATCAATATATATTGAGCTACACATACAGAAGTCTGTCTCTCAGTGTGGCGTCGGGCCGCCATGTTCGCTAACCCAACACACCAGACGTCTCGGTATGGAGCTGTAGAGGTTCCTAATGGTGTCCTGTGATAATCCATCCCATGCAGCTTGAACATCCTCACACAGTTCCTGCAGATGGTGCGGTAGTGGTGGAGGTGGAGGCACACCAGGTCTTCCATAAACCGTTCATCTTGGTGCTGACCACGGTGCCTCCACACACGGATTCGTTGGGCGTCTCCACCAAGACTAAAGCGGGACTCGTCACTGAAGATGAGCCGCTGCCATTCGGAGTCACTCCATGACAGTCTGGTACGACACCACTGCAGTCTTTGGTGACGGTGACGTGGTGTTAAGGACAGTCGTGGTAACGGTCTGTGTGCATGTAGTCCTGTGTGGTGCAGCCGTCTGCCGATGGTGCTGCACTAACAGGACGACTCATGGAGGACACCACTGCTCGCTGGGGGTCTGTAGGCATGGTTGTTGGGTTAGGCAGGTACAGCGGGGAGGAGCTTGAAACTGAAGGTCCGATTCCAGGACGGCTTGAGTTCCCAATCAGAGCTTCCGGGGTTGAGGCCTCCTTCCAGTCCAGAGACATGTAGTCAGGATGCTAAATTGCCTTCTAGGTGCTCTGGAGTTGCTGTAGTCTCCGCTGGCCATTCTCCGCTGACCTCTCTCATTAGCAAGGTCACGGAGTTGCCACTCACAGGAGACTCCATCCAAATCAAGATTCCCTGAAGCACAACATGACCCCAGGAATCACGTCCCAACCAGAAACATGGGGAGGTGTGGGCGGTACCGAAAGGTAGATAAGGACATACCCCACCCACAAGAAGCAAATACAAAGGCAGCAACACCCACGGCTACAGTGTGGAGGCTCAGAACTACGTCAGACTGGGTGTAGGTCCATGTGTGTGCGATGAACACGTGCACCTAACAAACCACGTGCCCGGCAGTGGCAAACAGGACGGATCCTCTGCTGATCCCGAGTTGTGGAAAACTCCAGCTGTCTCGGAAGCACACAGGCTCAGAAACACAGCCTGCGGCGGAGGGAGCTCCTCACAGACGTAACCACCTCCACCACCACCTCCACCACATTAAAGACCCGCTCGGTCACGGTGATGATGTCACGGCTTCATCCTCAGCCACTCTTCTTCCTTAGTCTTAAATCTACATGCGCCGGCCGGCCGGAGGACTTAGCTAATGGAAGAAGAGCAGGCTGGATGTGTAATAATGCTAATCCTGATGTATGGAGGTCAGAGGTCAAGCGAAGGGGGACAGGAGTTGGACTTTGGGCGGTGCAGCTAGGGTTGCCACCTTTCAGAAATGAGAACAAAGGAAGAGGGCGTGGCTTTGTGTGAGTGACATGTGTTCGCTATAGCCTATACTGTGGGGTGGGAGAGATTGTGATCATTGTGTGTGTTACAGATGTGTATATTGGACATTTACGGAAATACGGAACAAATTTACGGACATTTACGGAAATACAGAACGAATTAACATAAATACGGAACAAATTTACGGACATTTACGGAAATACGGAACGAATTTACGGAAATACGAAACAAATTTATGGACATTTATAGAAATACAGAACAAATTTACGGACATTTACGGAAATACAGAATAAATTTATGGAAATATGGAACAAATATTCGGATATTTACGGAAAAACAGAACGAATTTACGGAAATGCAGAACAAATTTACGGAAATACGGAACAAATTTACGGACATTTACGGAAATGCAGAACAAATTTACGGACGTTTACGGAAATTCGGAACAAATTTATGGACATTTACAGAAATACAGAACAAATTTACAGACATTTATGGAAATACAGAACAAATTTACAGACATTTACGGAAATACAGAACAAATTTACAGACATTTATGGAAATACAGAACAAATTTACAGACATTTACGGAAATACAGAACAAATTTACGGACATTTACGGAAATACAGAACCAATTTATGGACATTTACGGAAATACAGAACAAATTTACGGACATTTACGAAAACACAGAACAAATTTACGGACATTTACGGAAATACAGAACCAATTTACGGACATTTACAGAAATACAGAAAAATTTACAGAAAAATTTACAGACATTTACGGAAATACAGAACAAATTTACAGACATTTACGGAAATACAGAACAAATTTACAGACATTTGCGGAAATACAGAACAAATTTACGGACATTTACGGAAATACAGAACCAATTTATGGACATTTACGGAAATACAGAACAAATTTACGGACATTTACGAAAACACAGAACAAATTTACGGACATTTACGGAAATACAGAACCAATTTACGGACATTTACAGAAATACAGAAAAATTTACAGAAAAATTTACAGACATTTACGGAAATATAGAACAAATTTTCGTCCTGTATTGATTTAATACGGGACACAACATTTAGATTCCGTATTTTACAGGACGGGTGGCAACCCTTGGTGCAGCCTGTTGCCTGCTTGGGCTAGTTAGCTAGCTAACGTGTTACTGTGAGTGTCAGTGTGAGTGTCCCAAATGAGCTCCTTCAGTGTGGGTTGGCTAGCCAAAGAGCTAATGCCACTGGGGTTACAAGTTACACAAGCTAGCATGGCCAGAGAACAAGGCACCCGGACCTCCAGACTTTTGTTTTGAAGGAGTACCTTACAGAGGCTGATGTAGCTGCAAAGCTAACTCGCCACCTTACCTTCTTCCTCCATCGCTAACGTGAGCGAACTTAGCATCGCTTAGCTTGCTAGCTAAATGGCAAGCGGGAACGTACCTCCAAGGCCCTAGCTTTCAGGTTCCTTCATCGTTTCTCAACGTACCTTAAGGAAATGGATGTAATCGGACGATACAGGCAACAACGAAGAGCTGACACCTCAACAACAAAGAGGAACGCACTGGGCGGTCCCCTGCAAGGGCAGCCTCAGTGAGCTAATCAGCTAGCTAAGGGAACAGTTGTAATGCCACGCATTTGTGGTGCTCGTCTTCTTCTGTGGTAGCCTTTAACGAGGCAGTTATCAGAATTAAGTAACTCACTGATATCAGCAGGAATGTGTAACATCTGGATTCATTTACAAGCCCAGTTTGAACGCCGCAAATCGAACGGAACGTTCAGTAACAGATGGAATGAACGCTGCATCAGATTACGCTGATATCTGGGCATGTTCTGCTCCTGAAGAACATGGGAAACCATGATTGAGGATTGAGGCAGCCCGGGATTGGAACATGGGAGTTGGGAAAATGGGAACGTTTCCATGAGTGCACATGCCACCTTGGCCATATAGGACCCTGGGAATATAGGGCTGTTTCCAAACGTACAAGGCGGGAACATAGAGCCCTGGGAACAAAGGGCTGTTTCCTAGAAGGCCAAAGCTGACCTTTCGGCTCCTGGGCGAGGTGTTGGCGTGGATACAGTGCTGGTACGTACCTGTGTCAGCTGGTGCGGTCTCGTCCCTCCAGCAGGCTATCTCTGTGTTTATGTCTGGAGTTTCGCTGATGGAGTCCATCTGAGTATTCCTGGTGATAAGAAGAGGAGATCTGAAGGCTGCTAGCGTAGCTCTTCACTTGTGTTCATCTAAACATCTGAACACGTTCAAAAATGTGTTAAGTGTCTGCATTTCTTCAGGGGATCACCCTGGGTGTGCTGGAGGCTCCCGAGTGGGGTAGCTGTCTGAGCTAGGTGTGTCCAGTCTTAGCCGCTAAGGCCCGGTGTGCCTGCAGGTCTCGGTCGAACAAGGCTCTACCTGATTAACCAACTGATCCAACAGCCGATCATCTGATCTCCTCTTTAGTTGGGAAAGAGACCTGCAGCTACACGAGCCCACCGGCCACAACTGGACACCGCCGATCTGAGTGGTTACCTGTTGTTGGAAAACTGGATCCCTGGTGATACCACAGCCATCCGTGGCCAGGAGTCCAACAAAGCACAGCTGGTGCTCAACCCTATCCAGCTGTTAGCTAATGTTAGAGAACTGGCTATTAGCATTCCTCTGTAATGGTGTTGAGCTGGCCAGTTTGGAAAGAAGTGGCGGTGCCTCATGGAGCGCTGAGAAAGCATTTGCTGGCATTCGTCCTCCCAGCTTAGCATCTTGGGATATTGGGAAACTTAATGGTGAAACTGGCCATGTTGAGAATCTGTGGAAAGGACAACCTGCTAGTGCTGACAGTACAGAAAGCTAGGCTAGTTTTTGTTTAAATACCTAGCAACTACAGAACTAGCCAGTATAGAGTGTTAATGCTAGTTAGCATGCATGGCTGTTAACTGACATTACAGAATCGCAGCTAGCGCTCTTAACCCTCAGTGACTCGGAGTTAGCAGCCGGTCAACAACGTCTTTATGCGACTCAGGGGAAGCTCTTGCTAGCCTTCACCCTTCAATAGGTTGGTAGGGGGCCTAGCTAACTAGCAGCCATGAGTGAAAGTGGCCCTGACTAAATTTGGAAGGAAGGAAGTGCTAACGCTAGCTATGCTAGTTCTCATAACTAGTAGCTACAGAAGTAGCCAATGCTAGAATGTTTATTTATGATGGATTTTGAGAATCTGGTTGTAGGTGATATCTGAACATTAGCGCTAGTTAGTGTAAGCATGCTAATGCTAATCTGTTAACCTTGATTAGTTGCTAATCTCGATTAATTCTGTGTTTTGGTGTGTGGGGTATTCCAACTATAGCAAGTAGCCATCGTTCCTTTCTTAGTTAAAGGGGAATTTGGTGCCCCACCTCTGGGCAGAGGTTTGAAAGGGAAGCTCAGTAGGCGTTGGGTCAATCATCACCAGCCCGGAATGGCTAGGAGCTGTGGGCCGCCTGTTTTGGCAGGGCTGGACTGTTTTTGTTTTCGGGCTGCTGTTGAGATGAAAAGATTGCTGGGACCAAAGTGTGCGTAGGCCGGCCCGGACGGTTTGGAGTGTTTTGACATTCCATACATTGAAAACTCCCACAGTCCTCGCTAAGTGCACCATTCAGCTGATTCCTTACTTGTCCGGTAGACGTTCTCCCACAAACCTTTCTGAAGGGTCCTGGGAAACAAAGCCATGTAACGCTAATGGAACCTTTCACTTGATTATGCAACCTGCTGGTTCTCCTGCCTTGAGGTAGGACAGCTGTTGTAGTCGGGTGCTGGTGCTTGACAGGAACCATGCCGCAGTGAATCCCTTTCTCAGGAAGCCGGGAAAGGAAGATCAGTTCATTAGCGCAATTACCGATGGACTTCTGCATTCCTGAACCGGTAAACCAAAACGCCATTTCTGAAAAAAAAATAATTTGTTTCCATGGTAACACTTTCTATGAATTTGGCATCCATAACGCATTATAAGTGCATTCATAAAGCATTCATAATGCTTTATACCACTTGACATAAGCCTTTGTAAGTGTACATCAATAATCATAAGAGTGCACATGAACTGTTACAACACCACAGTATAGGATTTCATAGCACTGAGTGACATAAGGCATTATAACACATCTGTCTAGCATTATTGGTGAGACCAGCATTATAAAGCCTAGTAACAAATGTTATGATCATTCATATGATGCCTGAACTCTAACAGACGCTCAGACGTTCCTCGGTATCTTCAAAAGGAAAATAGTCCTATACCTGCTCTGAACATGCATTGAACACTTATAAGCTCTCTTATTACAGACTTTGGGTGAAGGGATGTTGTTGGTCAGCTCTATGAATTAGTCCATGTTAATATAAGCACATAACGCAAGACTGCCTTAACCCAAAATGTCTAAACACAGGAATACCAGAATCGCTAGTTATGAATGCTACATAAGTCTTTATAATGCATTATGGAGACCTGAGTGATATATCACAATTTGTATATGGAAAATTAGCATCATCCTGCAACAGACAACAATGGCCATGTTCTAAGCATGAATTCCGAGTGGAACTGCATTTGTCAAAATTTATAAGGTGTTACATGCCATACATAATTCATTATAATGCCTGGCATAAGCTTGTAAGTATAATTGCTTATAAGTACTCATAGTAACATGCATAAAACTTTATAATGTCAGGTCTCGGAACAAATTAGAACATCTGTCCAAAAGAACATCAGGTAACCCTTCCTATGAAGCCTGTATTCATAATGCATTTATAAAGTGTTATAAGGCATACATACTAGCTTATAACACCAGGTATAAACTTGTATAATAACCTAAGTTGTAATTACATGCATAACACATTGTAACACGAGAGTGTACAACTATGATAATGTCAGGTTTCATAATGCACTATAATACCTGTTCATAAGAGCATTATAAACATGACTGTTCTACTAGCTCAGCTATGGCTGTGAACAAGCTCTGCTTACTCAGTTCTCAATGAAGCAGAGCAACATATTCACGCTGTATGTCCCATATTACCACCTACATTAGAGCCTGTTATAACCCCTTATAATGCTCTATATTCATAATGCATTTATGAAGTGTTATAAGGCATCCATACTAGCTTATAACACCAGGTATAAACTTGTATAGTTGTAATTACATGCATAACACTTTGTAACACGAGAGTGTACGACTACGATAATGTCAGGTTTCATAATGCACTATAATACCTGTTCATAAGAGCATTATAAACATGACAGTTCTACTAGCTCAGCTATGGCTGTGAACAAGCTCTGCTTACTCAGTTCTCAATGAAGCAGAGCAACATATTCACGCTGTATGTCCCATATTACCACCTACATTAGAGCCTGTTATAACCCCTTATAATGCTCTATATTTATAATGCATTTATAAAGTGTTATAAGGCATCCATACTAGCTTATAACACCAGGTATAAACTTGTATAATAACCTAAGTTGTAATTATATGCATAACACTTCGTAACACGAGAGTGTACGACTATGATAATGTCAGGTGTCCTAATGCACTATAATACCTGTTCATAAGAGCATTATAAGCATGACTGTTCTACTAGCTCAGCTATGGCTGTGAACAAGCTCTGCTTATTCAGGTCTCAATGAAGCAGAGCAACATATTCATGCTGTATGTCCCGTATTACCGCTTACACATTAGAGCCTGTTATAACCCCTTATAATGCTCTATATTCATAATGCATTTATAAAGTGTTATAAGGCATACATATTAGCTTATAACACCAGGTATAAACTTGTATAATAACCTAAGTTGTAATTACATGCATAACACTTTGTAACACGAGAGTGTACGACTATGATAATGTCAGGTGTCCTAATGCACTATAATACCTGTTCATAAGAGCATTATAAGCATGACTGTTCTACTAGCTCAGCTATGGCTGTGAACAAGCTCTACTTATTCAGGTCTTAATAAAGCAGAGCAACATATTCATGCTGTATGTCCCGTATTACCACCTACATTAGAGCCTGTTATAACCCCTTATAATGCTCTATAAGGCATAATTAACTGAAATTAAACTTAATAACCTTTACATGATGTCTCTAAAAGCCTGTATTGACATATAACTCTATAAAGCATAACAGCATAAATGTATTATGGGCAGATGTTATAAGCTGTTATGACACCTGACATAGTCAAATTCAACACTCCTGCATTATTATTATTATCATAAGCATTATGCATGTCATTATACCTACTGAGGAGAAGAAGCAAGCTTACACCAAGTGTCATAAGGTGTTATGTATGCTATATGAAGCTTCATAAATGCCTTATATGTGGGCGTCTCCACCAAGACTAATGCAGGACTCGTCACTGAAGATGACCCGCTGCCATTCGGAGTCACTCCATGACAGTCTGGTACGACACCACTGCGGTCTTTGGTGACGGTGACGTGGTGTTAAGGACAGTCGTGGTAACGGTTGGTGCGCATGTCCTGCATGGTGCAGCCGTCAACAGGGAGACTCTTGCTGAATGTCCGTGATCGTGGCTGTTGGGTACCGCGTTAAGGCCCGTCCTTGCTTACGTCACATGAACCCTGAATCATTAGCATGTCTCACCATGTCACACCTACCCGCCAAGCTTCGTTCCTATTGGCTGTTTCCTTTTGGGTGTAGGTAGGCTAAAGAAGGAAAACGTGGAATTAGGTAAATGGGGAAAGCTACACCGAGTCTTTATACTGCATACCATCCGGAACACATCTGTTTGGTGGGAGGAAGAGTCAGCCTGTTTACATCATCCTCACCAGAGCTCATGACAACATCTGTCAGAAGTGGTACAGATGTGCAGTAGAGCGTAACTGACCCCAGAGGCATGAACTGTACTGTTCTAGCCCGAAGAACAAAACGTGGCGTTCCCAGCTGCTGACTGGAAGACCACTTCTTGGCAAGGCTGCTTTAAGGGAAAGGCCTTATTAGGCAGTTGTCTGGTATCAGTGCTTTTCAGGGAGCTGATGTAGAGTCGGAGAGAGTTCCTCACACCGGCAGCTAAAGCGACAGACCGCACAGGGCACACGGAACACCAGTCAGAGCGCCCTGGGTCTGTCATTTCTGTTTAGAACACTGGGGGAAATCCCCCGTCCAGGACTTTCCTGCTCAGCTCTGCTAACTACCGGGCTGAGGGTGGGGTTTGGCAGGCTCTGTGGCCTAGCGGTTTCATCTTGACTGATGGCAGAGAGCAAGTTTCTGCTTAGACCTCCAGTCAAAACGACTTTCCCAAACAACCTTCCTTGTTCTACCTCCGAAATTAATTCATGGATGGTTCGACCCGCTAGCTGGGTACCTGCTACCACTGTGCATGAGGAGCTACCACATCTTTTCCAGCTGCTGCCAAAGCAGGATCACTGAACACCTCAACACGCTTGGAGGAGAATACTAACCACATCTACATTAGCTAGCAGGCTAGCATTGGCTAGCTTTGTGCTGGGGGTTGAGACGCCACGTCGTCATGGTTCTGTCTCGCATCCAAACCCCTTACCTCCTAAATATTAACTTACCAAGAGCTGTAACTTCTAATGGACGTTAATGGAGAGTGGATCCACTCACTGTCCACTCTATTAGACACTCCTACCTTGCTGGTCCACCTTGTAGATGGACAGTCAGAGACGATAGCTCATCTGCTGCTGCACAGTGCAGTGTTGCATCCTCTAGTCCTTCATCAGTGGACACAGGACGATACCCACAGGACGCTGCCCTCAGGATGCCTGTCCACATAATGATGCCCACAGGACAATGTCCACAAGACAAACCTCACAGGATGCTGCCCACAGGACACTGGCCTCAGAAAGCTGCCCACAGGACACTGGCCTCAGAACGCTGCCCACAGGACACTGCCCTCAGGACGCTGCCCTCAGAACGCTGCCCTCAGAACGCTGCCCACAGGACGCTGCCCTTAGGACGCTGCCCACAGAACGCTGCCCACAGGACATTGGCCTCAGAACGCTGCCCACAGGACACTGGCCTCAGAACGCTGCCCACAGGACACTGGCCTCAGAACGCTGCCCACAGGACACTGCCCACAGAACACTGGCCTCAGAACGCTGCCCACAGGACACTGGCCTCAGAACACTGCCCACAGGACACTGGCCTCAGAACACTGCCCACAGGACACTGGCCTCAGAACGCTGCCCACAGGACACTGGCCTCAGAACGCTGCCCACAGGACACTGCCCACAGAACACTGGCCTCAGAACGCTGCCCACAGGACACTGCCCACAGAACGCTGCCCACAGAACGCTGCCCACAGAACGCTGCCCACAGGACACTGGCCTCAGAACGCTGCCCACAGGACACTGGCCTCAGAACGCTGCCCACAGAACGCTGCCCACAGGACACTGGCCTCAGAACGCTGCCCACAGGACACTGGCCTCAGAACACTGCCCACAGAACACTGGCCTCAGAACGCTGCCCACAGGACACTGGCCTCAGAACGCTGCCCACAGGACACTGGCCTCAGAACGCTGCCCACAGGACACTGGCCTCAGAACGTTGCCCACAGGACACTGGCCTCAGAACGCTGCCCACAGGAAACTGGCATCAGAACACTCACAGCAGCACCACCCACACTAACACACCACCACCACGTCAGTGTCACTGCAGTGCTGAGAACGATCCACCACCCACATCATACCTGCTCTGTGGGGGTCCTGTGGGGGTCCTGCCCATTGAAGAACAGGGTAATACAGTATACAGAGAAACAGATGGACTACAGTCTGGACCTGTACACCTACAGAGTGTCCTGTACGGTCAGTGGAGCTGGTAAAGTGGACGGTGAGTGGAGATGAGGTAACCACTACCTGTACTAAAGATCTTGTGATGGTAGGACTGACATGGTTCTTCACAATAGAGCGATGGTAGAGAATGGTTCTAGCACACTGTATAAAGAACCGCTAAGAGAGTAGCGCCGCCTCTGCCTGTAATACCGCACACTTGAGGACGCCTTAGACAACCTGTTTACCAGGGCTTGTTATGTAAGGGGCATGGCGAAGCCGTGAAGGAGTCGGGGGAGATCCCAGCAGGGCTAAACGCATCCACAGTATCCCGGGCGAGCTGGGTGTTTGGCGCTAACAGTTTTCCGGCCCTTGGTGGAATGAAATTCCCTGGGAGGGTCCCTCACAGAAACCTCTCTCACTGCTGCTCACATGTTCCCTCTTATCTGTCCACTTCAGAGTCCAGCCATGTGAGACACGATGCCACACCAGAAGTCAGACTCGTCCCCGTGGTTTGGGTAAATTAGAGGGGGGAGTTCTGCCAGGCACGTGGCCGTGGGCGCTGCACCCAGAGCCCAGAGTGTCCCGCACATTCAGCTTTGCCTGCTTCCAAAGATAGGAAGTATGGAGTCACACAAATCACAAGGTAGCAGCTTAACGTAGCATAACACATCAGCACCGCCTACTCCAGAGTCTGGTAATCTGGTGATCTCCAGCTTTGAAGTGGAGCTCTGAGGCTAAAGCAGCTAACAAACAATAAAACGTTAGCATTAGCAGGCTAGTATCAAGCTAGCAGAAACCATCATGAGCAGTGTCAGGTAGATGAGCAATCTCCGTTACCCTTGTTTAGGAGGCTTCTATATTCTACATGCTAATGTTTTTAGCTATGCTAATGTTGTAGCTATGCTAATGTTTTAGCTATGCTAAGGTTGTAGCTATGCTAATTTGCATAGACAGCAGCACAGTGCCAGAAATCACGTAAGCAAGTCTATTTGAGGCTACTGAACAAGTCAAGACCAGTTTATTTAAGTATATGATGATTAAGCCATGACGTTTCCGTGATGCTAATCGCTAGTCATTAGCTTTCTTTACCTGCTAGCTACATCAGCCTTTATAGAAATCTAGAAGGTTTTGCACTCAGTGTCTTTGATTTCGTGCTTTAATGGTTAAGACGGATGTAAAAAACACGTGGCCGGCGAAAGACTGTTGGTCCTGGCCAGTAAACTTTTGTTGAGGAATGTGCGAGGTGCCGTAACTACTGTGCATGTGTTTACTGGGACGGGGGGATTACTCTCTACATCCCCTTCTGTGTAGCGACGGTGAAGGGAGGTGCCTCCAGGTCATCTGACCGCCTGTCTTTGGATTGTTGGAGGGAACTGGACCACCCTGAGGAAACCCACATGGACACGGGAAGATTGTGCAATCATGGGTGCCTGGTCAGAGACTCGCTTTCGGGGGCTCCCTTCCCTGGCTTCCAGAGGCTGGCTTCATGGACGGCTACCATCCGGGCTCTTTTCTGTCCTGACTCTTCTCTGTCCTGACTCATCTCTGTCCTGACTCGTCTCTGTCCTGACTTGTCTCTGTCCTGGTTCTTCTCTATCCTGACTTGTCTCTGTCCTGACTCTTCTCTGTCCTGGCTCTTCTCTGTCCTGGTTCTTCTCTATCCTGGCTCTTCTCTGTCCTGGCTCTCCTCTGTCCTGGGTCTCCTCTATCCTGGGTCTTCTCTGTCCTGGTTCTTCTCTGTCCTGGTTCTTCTCTGTCCTGGGTCTTCTCTGTCCTGACTCTTCTCTGTTTTGGCTCTTCTCTGTCCTGACTCTTCTCTGTCCTGGCTCTTCTCTGTCCTGACTCTTCTCTGTCCTGACTCTTCTCTGTCCTGGCTCTTCTTTGTCCTGGCTCTTCGCTATCCAGACTCTTCTCTGTCCTGGCTCTCCTCTGTCCTGGCTCTTCTCTGTCCTGGCTCTTCTCTGTCCTGGCTCTTCTCTGTCCTGAATCTTCTCAATCCAGACTCTTCTCTGTCCTGGTTCTTCTCTGTCCTGAATCTTCTCAATCCAGACTCTTCTCTATCCTGGTTCTTCTCTATCCTACCTCTTCTCTGTCCTGACTCTTCTCTATCCAGACTCTTCTCTGTCCTGACTCTTCTCTGTTCTGGCTCTTCTCTGTCCTCGCTCTTCTTTGTCCTGGCTCTTCTCTATCCAGACTCTTCTCTGTCCTGGCTCTTCTCTGTCCTGACTCTTCTCTGTCCGGACTCTTCTCTATCCTGACTCTTCTCTATCCAGACTCTTCCCTGTCCTGACTCTTCTCTATCCAGACTCTTCCCTGTCCTGAATCTTTTCTATCCAGACTCTTCTCTGTCCTGGCTCTTCTCTGTCCTGACTCTTCTCTGTCCGGACTCTTCTCTGTCCGGACTCTTCTCTATCCTGACTCTTCTCTATCCAGACTCTTCCCTGTCCTGACTCTTCTCTATCCAGACTCTTGTCTGTCCTGGCTCTTTTCTATCCAGACTCTTGTCTGTCCTGGCTCCCTGATGGTATAATGAACTTCTACCGGCTCTTCGAACAGCAGGCCACAATGCAAACGGGGTGGGCTATTCTTAGGTCACAGAACTAAGACGGTGGACCCACCAGCAGGGTGGGGGGACTTTGGAGGACTTTGTGCTGAGTGCTGTATAAACGGCGCTGTTCTGGTGAAACACTGCTGGCAGTTCCAAAGAGAATTCCCAGCTGGAGTGTGCAGTAAAGACAGCATGCTGCTCAACAGATCCCGGAGAAACAGTGACTTCACTCCAGATGAGTAACCTGAAGGGCGTGCGGAGGCAGCCCTGGAACCCGAGCCTTTGTGTCTGACTTTACAGCCTGCCTCTAAGGTCACATCTCCCGCTCTATTCAGAACCCATTCTTCACTCCTCTGGCATTCCGACGGTGTTTACACGGCTTTAGCCTTTTCTATTCTATTCTCCTCACGGGCTGATAAGATCTCTCAGGAACCCCGCGCCAGGGTGCTGACGGAGGACAATGCCCGTCCTTTTGAAGCCGTGTAGCTGGATTTAATGATTACAGTTTTAACGGAAGTGGAGATAAGGAGATCGGATTCGGCTAAAGACCGAGATTTAATGTGCAGGGCTGAACAATGTACGAGGGAAAAGTCATCTTAGGATATTTCAGGTCACTGTTTGACTTACACTCGTCATCACCAGAACAGCTGCACCCAGAAGGAGGTGTGGGAGTGCGGTGGTGTTGGGAAGGAAGATAAAGGTGACCAGGATCAATAACTGATAAATTTAGACTGATATGATCAATATTTATTGAGCTACACATACAGAAGTCTGTCTCTCAGTATGGTGTTGGGCCGCCGTGTTTGCTAACCCAACACGCCAGACGTCTCGGTATGGAGCTGTAGAGGTTCCTAATGGAGTCATGTGATAATCCATCCCATGTAGCTTGAACATCCTCACACAGTTCCTGCAGATGGTGCGGTAGGGGTGGAGGTGGAGGGACACCAGGTCTTCAGGACGTGTGACAACAAACCGTTCATCTTGGTGCTGACCACGGTGCCTCCACACACGGATTCGTTGGGCGTCTCCACCAAGACTAAAGCGGGACTCGTCACTGAAGATGACCCGCTGCCATTCTGAGTCACTCCATGACAGTCTGGAATCCTGTGACATTCCCACATTCAAAGTCACCGGACTCCGGACGACCCATCCTTTGATTTTATAATGGGAGCCGCTGAGTGTCCACATACTTTTGACCATTCGATGCTTTGGCGACATGACTCCAGACACTGCCGATTGGGAATAACGCCACATGCCCCATACCTTAACCCCTGCTCCGAGTCAAAATCAGACTGAGCGAGGCTGAGGCGGACCCCACTCGCGTGCCCACCCTCCGGACATAAAACAGCCGGGCGGTCTTCCGTTAGTTCTGTACTGGCCAGCAAGCATTAAAGTACATTTCAGTCCCAGCATGCAACAGCACTTAACAGCTCATCCTCCACATACCAAACGCGTTACCCAACACTACATAAAACCAACGTGATATAATTCAAACATGACTTCACTCGGCATGTCCCAACTCCACACACGCTCTCCGGCCAGCTGTTGTGTAACAGTCCTTACTGCGCTGACGGTGCAGCAGATATTAACCCCAGCCCTAACGGTCCTAACACCAGCCCTAACGGTCCTAACACCAGCCCTAACGGTCCTAACACCAGCCTTAACGGTCCTAACACCAGCCTTGTACTACCTCAC
Organism: Prochilodus magdalenae; assembly: GCA_024036415.1. Taxonomy (NCBI): domain Eukaryota; kingdom Metazoa; phylum Chordata; class Actinopteri; order Characiformes; family Prochilodontidae; genus Prochilodus; species Prochilodus magdalenae. The sequence continues at coordinate 16,264 of JAMWET010004465.1, forward strand.
ACCAGCCACTTTATTAGAAACACCCACCTTGTACTACCTCACACCGACCACTTATTAGAAACACCAGCCTTGGACTACCTCACACCAGCCACTTTATTAGAAACACCAGCCCTGGACTACCTCACACCAGCCACTTTATTAGAAACACCAGCCCTGGACTACCTCACACCGGCCACCAGCCTTGGACTTCCTCACACCGGCCACTTTATTAGAAACACCAGCCTTGGACTACCTCACACCGGCCACTTTATTAGAAACACTCGCCTTGAACTACCTCACACCAGCCACTATTAGAAACAACAGCCATGTACTACCTCACACCGGCCACCAGCCTTGGACTTCCTCACACCGGCCACTTTATTAGAAACACCAGCTTTGTACTACCTCACACAGGCCACTTTATTAGACACACCAGCTTTGTACTACCTCACCCCGCCCACGTCATTAGAAACCACAGCCTTGGACTACCTCACACTGGCCACTTTATTAGAAACACCAGCCTTGGACTACCTCACACAGGCCACTTTTTTAGAAACACCCGCCTTGAACTACCTCACACCAGCCACTATTAGAAACAACAGCCTTGTACTACCTCACACCGGCCACCAGCCTTGGACTTCCTCACACCGGCCACTTTATTAGAAACACCAGCCTTGGACTACCTCACACCGGCCACTTTATTACAAACACCAACCTTGGACTACCTCACACCAGGCCTAACGGTCCTAACACCAGAAAACTAACCCAGCCTTGGACTACCTCACACAGGCCACTTTATTAGAAACACCAGCTTTGTACTACCTCACACAGGCCACTTTATTAGACACACCAGCTTTGTACTACCTCACCCCGCCCACGTCATTAGAAACCACAGCCTTGGACTACCTCACACTGGCCACTTTATTAGAAACACCAGCCTTGGACTACCTCACACCAGCCACTTTATTAGTAACACCACCCTTGGACTACCTCACACAGGCCACTTTATTAGAAACACAAGCCTTGGACTACCTCACACCGCCCACGTTATTAGAAACTCCAGCCTTGGACTACCTCACACCGGCCACTTTATTAGAAACCCCAGCCTTGAACTACCTCACACCGCCCACGTTATTAGAAACTCCAGCCTTGGACTACCTCACACCGGCCACTTTATTAGAAACCCCAGCCTTGGACTACCTCACACCGGCCACTTTATTAGAAACCCCAGCCTTGGACTACCTCACACCGACCACTTTATTAGAAACCCCAGCCCTGGACTACCTCTCACAGGCCACTTTATTAGAAACACCACCCTTGGACTACCTCACACTGGCCACTTTATTAGAAACACCAACCTTGGACTACCTCACACTGGCCACTTTATTAGAACACCCACCTTAGACTACCTCACACTGGCCACTTTATTAGAAACACCCACCTTAGACTACCTCACACTGGCCACTTTATTAGAAACACCCACCTTAGACTACCTCGCACTGGCCACTTTATTAGAAACAGCCACCTTAGACTACCTCGCACTGGCCACTTTATTAGAAACAGCCACCTTAGACTACCTCACACTGGCCACTTTATTAGAAACCCCAGCCTTGGACTACCTCCATCTGGCCACTGTTAGCTAATGTAACATAGTTAGCAGTTAGCATTCTCCTCCAAGAGCACTGAGGGGCCTAATGGGACTGCAGTAGCAGCTGTTTGTACCGTGCTAGCCCAGCAGCATCATGGGATAGACTGACTAAACCGGAGACCATCGAGTTAGGATCCCAGAAACTGACCACGGAGACGCTGGAAACTCTGAGTACCTCTAGGAAAGCCAAACTGATGAACGTGGGTAACCTGATACCACCACGAGCTTCCCGCTATCTGGTACACACACCGGAGACAGGCACATTCTTGTGGTTTCCTGTTCAGGCCGCTGGGATGGACGCAGGACAAAACCTGTAAACAAACTGAGACCGTCCCCAGTTCAAGCCAGCTCCTCCGTGTCTCCTCACGTCACGTGGCCGCGACGGCCTGGGTAGTATGAACTGCTGTGCTGGCCCGGACGGAGAGAGTTACATCAGCGCTGTGATTAATTTCCACACCGGACGTTTAATAAGAAGTGATTGATTGGCTGCTCCACCGGGAGTGTGGACTCTCACTCCTGTTTGTATCCGGCAGCACAGCAGTGCGAAGGAGAACCGGAGCCCAGAATGAAGTGCTGGCGTGAGCAACACACAGAGAGAGAGAGGGGGAGGGAACCGAGCAGGGGGATGTGCTGGGCTGGTGGAGGACTGTTCTGGTGGCATGCTGGGTAGTCCAGTAAGAGGGGTCTGGGTGTGATTCCCAACTGGGTCTCCAGGGGCCATCCTGTGTGGAGAGTGCCTGTGGTCGTGTGAGTTGGGGATGCTAGACTGTCCTCCTTAGGTGTGAGTGTGCTAGTCCTGAATGGACTGGTGGCCTGTCCAGGGCGTGTCCTGCCTTCTGCCCAATGAAATAGGCTGTAGCACCACCCACAACCCGGAAGGACAAGGGGCTTGATGTGCGAGTGACGATACGGTTGCGCAGTGGGTAGTGCTGTTGCCTCACACCACAGGAAGGGTCTCCGGGGGGCCATCCTGTGTAGAGTTTGCATGTCCTCCACTGAGTGTCTGAGTGGCTTTCCTACCTCAGTCCAAAGATGCTCTGTGATGGACCGGTGGCTTGTCCAGGGTGTTTCCTGCCCTCCTGGTGACCCAGTAGGACAGGTGTCTTAGAAGACGAATGAACGAAGATGCATTTAGCAGCGTGGGTCGTGTTTTCGGACCCCCTTCCCGATCTGATGGCCGAGGGAGAATTCAAAGAGAACTCAGTCAAAACTCGTTGAAGGTTGTGTCCTCTGAGGACACGGTTATCTGCAGAACGTCAACGTTCATCGATCATGACACCGTCTTGCTGTATCCGACAAATGTCCAGCACCAATCCAGGAAACTCAATGTGGCGTCCAGGACGCCCTGACCTCTTGACCCTGACCTGGAGAGTAGGTGATCGGCTACAACAGGGCCCGATTTGACCCGAAATCCTCAAATTCATGACCAGAACTCCAGGGCTTTCATGGCGATGGCTCCTCTTGCAGGACACCGACTGTCCCATCTGGTAAGGCGGCCTTTGGCAGGTTACCTGAACCACTAGCCTAATGCTAGTCTATATGCCAGTTAGCCGCACAGTGTACTGTTGCTATCACACCGTGTGGTGCCCATTGCATAGTGCGGGTTATATGGGGTCATTTACAAAGACCCTGTGACCCATATGAACCTGCTAGTCTCCTGGTCCATCTCTAATAGGGCTTGGACACTTGTGGTCTCCTCAGAAGACCTAGCTCTGAAAGTCACACCTCACCTCCAGGCCATATTCCAGACAATAAAGACGAGACCAAAGGAGCCTGTTTCCAGCTTGTAGCGCAGGCGAGGTGTAGCTCGGTCCACCTGACCTCTCCTAGCACTGTGACTTTTAGCATGCACACAAAAGTAAACAGAACCTGAACCGAATAAGACTCTAAAATTAGAGCTACAGTTTCTCGTTCGGTCTGAGGGAGATGTTTCTACCCGTGTTCTGGAGAGCAGCACCAGAAGATGGACAGGTCAGCTCGCGGCCTGCCAGCAGGGAGTGACTCGTTCTGGAGCTCGCCGCACTCAGAGACACTGCGCTGGGTAAACAGTGGTGACTCAGAGCTCACAGTTCAGCACATGGAGTCAAACGTGCACCAGCGGTCGTAAAGGGTTTATGAAGTGTTTGGCTATTTTTGTTGACAAGAGTCAACATGTGCTTCTAGCTCCAACCACATTGCTAGCAAGCTGCGTAATGTCTCCCAGACGACTTCCGCCTCAATCCGCATCCCGGTTTCTCTCTTTCGTCCGCCCGTTTGCTTCCCCTCGGCTTGTTTCCCTGGATTTCCAGCTTTTCAGCTTTCTAGAAGTTGGACAACACAGTCAGTATCTTCACATAGAAGCTGGACAGAACGGTGTCCAAAGATAGAAGTTTGGACAACACAGTGTCCACCAATAGAAGTTAGACAACAGAGTGTCCACAGATAAAACTTGGACAACATGGTGTCCACAGATAGACGTTTGATAACATGGTGTCCCCAGATGGAAGATGGACAGAACGGTGTCCCAAGATAGAAGTTTGATAACATGGTGTCCCCAGATGGAAGATGGACAGAACGGTGTCCCAAGATAGAAGTTTGATAACATGGTATCCACAGATAGAAGATGGACAGAACTGTGTCCCCAGATAGACGTTGGACAACATGGTGTCCCCAGATGGAAGATGGACAGAATTGTGTCCCCAGATAGAAGTTGGACATCATGGTGTCCCCAGATAGAAGATGGACAGAACTGTGTCCCCAGATAGACGTTGGACAACATGGTGTCCCCATATAGAAGATGGACAGAATTGTGTCCCCAGATGAAAAATGGACAGAATTGTGTCCCCAGATGGAAGATGGACAGAACGGTGTCCCCAGATAGACGTTGGACAACATGGTGTCCCCAGATAGAAGTTGGACATCATGGTGTCCCCAGATAGAAGATGGACAGAATTGTGTCCCCAGATGAAAAATGGACAGAATTGTGTCCCCAGATGGAAGATGGACAGAACGGTGTCCCCAGATAGAAGTTGGACAACATGGTGTCCACAGATGGAAGATGGACAGAACTTTCCACCGGGGACGTATGACCACCCGTTTGAAGATGCATCCTCAGAAAGGAGGTCACCTGGTCTTTAAACAGGACAGCCTCATTCTAGAGATCAACTACTGCTGAACTGCTGTAGGACACGAGTAGTCATGGTTACAGCAGACATAGCCATGGCTCCAGTTCTCATTCGAAATGGACGAAGAGTCCCAGGCACGTCAGGAGTGACCACAGATCCTCGACTGCGTCTTCTCTAGGTCATTCGGTCAGCTCAGTCTGAAATCTGAAATCTGCTTCTCGTGAGCGAAGACGAAAATCCCTCCGCTGGAACCTTTCTCAGTTCCACATCTGCTTCTAACCATCCGGACCCTCTTTCTAGGAAAGCGGGGACAGGTTCCAGTGTGCGGTAGCTTTGTGACCCGTCCAGCTCGAGCAGGAAGAAAAACAGAGGAATATATCAATAAAGAAAAGAGTGCGCTTGACTACACGTGTGTGAAACAATTTTTTCCCCATGTTTTTAATAGTACTCTAGAAAAACCAGCATGACTGACCACCAGCAAAACCAGCATGGGTGGTGTTTGGATGCTGGTATGCTGGTTAACCAGAATGACCAAGCTGGGTGACCAGTTGAACCAATACCAGACCAGTATAGACCAGTCTAAAAGAGCAGCCTGCTGTTGGCTGGTTTTCAGCTGGTCTTTGATGGTCTTCAAACTGGTCCTCAGGCCCCACCGGACAAGCCACATAGCCTAACTTGCAATGCATAAGGGTCCCCATCCGTACGAGGGGCTCAGAACCGGTTTGAAGACCTCTGGTCTGGTTGGTTGGTCAAACTGGTGGACGTACTCTAGCTGGTTGACCAGCTGGATTTCTACCAGGTCCTCATTTGAGTCGTAAGGTTTAGGTGGACTTCCAGGACGACCAATTTGACCAAGCTGGTCAACTAGCAAATCGGATCTACCAGCTTAACCAGTCTGAAGTCCTGCTGGCTTTTACATCCAGCCCTAAGCTACCAGACCAGAGCCTTTCACCGCACTGCTTCCTAATCCAACCTTCTGGAACCTCCAGCAACTACTTTTATTGAGGTTCTCCACATTTTGCTGAGAAACCTGAACAGGGTTCAGCTGGGAAAGAACAAAACTGGACAGGCTGGACGATGGAAGCACTGTTCATCTGTTCTGAATTCTCTTCAGAGTCTTCACACAGCTCCTTTCTGTGAAACTGGTGGGTGGCGCCATCTGCTGGATCACATAGGAAGTGCGGTCATTCTTGAAGGTGGAAATCTGACTTGTTTTCTCATCAGGCATGTGTTACAGTTGATCGTACAGCTAGCGTTAAGTGACGGTAAGGTTGGCGTCCCTACAGGGTTTGTTTGTGGATAGCTGACCCTAGGTAATCAACCGCTGTGTGTCCAGATAAAGTGGGAGGTCTCTGTTTTATTTGGGCCAGACCTTCCACCATCTTCCAGTCTACCCTGATAGCAAAACTGTTCTGGCCCAAATCTGTGGACCACATTTGCACCAGATTAGGGCCACGCCTTGGCGGAAGTAGGCTCCTCTGCTGTATCTGTGCCAGAAGTGGGCCAGATCTGTTTTAGAACATGTGAGCCAAATGGGTGTTGCTACATGCATCTACAGGCAGATGCCCAAAGTGGGCCAACAGGGCCAAATCTTTGCCAGATGTGGCCCACATCTGCATGCCACTTTATTTTTTCCCATACAGACAAAGGTGGACATTTGAACACAAGCGTAGGTCATTACTGAAGCCCACCAGAAGATGGCGCCCTCGTCAGATCTACTTTCCTTGCTGTCTCTCTAGACTTCATCATTTGTTAATTAATGAGCTGATAACATGCGTATGGGTGAACAGGGTAGCTTCTTTGCATAGCAGTCTATTCTACTTCCTGTTGTGAAATTGGAGAGTTTTGACAAACACAGAAGTGAATCTACTAGCGCCCTCTTGTGGAGAAACTTCAGCTGCTCAAGTACATCCATTGTTTGAAACTTCAGGGCACTTGGTACTCATGTGGTGTTTGTGTTGGGGTGTCGATGGGGCAGCAAATACCCCTTGAGGGGAACCTTGGTAGATGACTCCACACCGTAATGAGAAGGTATGTCATACCACCAAACCATAAGGACTCCAAGCGGTGGTCTTCGTTCTCCACTCGTAGATTTGCTGCTCATAAGGACTAGTGAGTGTGACTTTGGCCCATCTTTATCAAACCTCGCTGATCAGGATTGCTGCCGCAGTTCCGGTCCCTGATTGGTCGTGCCTCCATTAGGATGGGATAGGGTGACCAGAGGTGACCCTTTATCAGCCTGGGATCATGATAAATAGGAACGCTATCTTGCTCATGCAGTATCTTTATAAAGTGAAGGGTGAGGCGCTCAGACAGACAACAACTCGCTGAGCTCCTACAAGAACAACATGAGGAACGGAACCATGCTCAGCTCATTGTTGGCTACTTTGATGCTTCTGGTTCTGCAGGTCCAGAACAGGTAAGGGTTCCGTAAGGTCATTTTCATTGGTATCTAGTTCATCAGTTTGATTGAGAGGGTCAGTTTCGAGCAGGGAGGAAATACCTACTCCACCAATACTTAGGGTCTCCACTGCTAGCGGCGCTCAAAGTTAGCATCAGTGAGTCAAAGTTCAGGTTAGCTTAGCTGATAGCACTAGAAACACCTGTGGGTTGAGCAACACGAACGTTGTTTACAAATTGTTGCTGTCCAAAGAAAAACGTGTCTACATTTTTTGTTGATTTTTACTTTTATGCACCATATGGTCACATGAGCTACCATGTGAGAGTTTCACAAGGAAAGACGTCTGGTTCCATTGACTTACATTCAAATGAAATTAGGTTTTTAACCTCTCCTGTAAAGTTTCCTTTTGGACAGCTCAGTCATATACAGTGGTGCAAATCTAAACATGTACCAGTCATCTATATATCAATACCGAGCAGTGTTTAACCCTGACCTCTTATTAATCCATGATATGATGTGATATGGGTGTTATTGATAACCGGGAAATGAGTATTGGTATCGACTCAAACTCAGAGTCAAGATGAATCCTATTTCTGAGAGTGTTACTGTGTTTAAATTATGAATATAATGTAAATTAGTAAAGTATTGAATGATTGGCTAAAAGGAGTGACGGCACGTGGGCGTGGCCAAAGACCATAGTGTGAAGGAAGTAGCTGAATCTGCAGGTGTATGGAAGCGTACAGTCATGCAGGTCTACCAGTGGCTAAAATCCCAGTCTACAGGGAATTCTCCTTGGAATTGGGCCAGGGAAGGCATCCACCAAATCTGGACCAACTGACCAATTCTTTGATGTTGCAAAAGTGCCTGAACATTGGTGTGGCTACATCCAGAAACGTGTCTGGTCCAGGCCCAATTGGTATTAGGGTATTAGTGGATGTGGAATTAAATCCAAGCCTGGTATGTCCATGCATGGCAGGAAGGTGGTGACTGTAATGCTGGAGTGGTCTGCCCCCTAGAGGAAGCCTCTACGCGAACATATGGCCAAACAGCAAGTAGAACTCCAGGCTAAGACTATGCCTGGCCTGGTAACACAGTGCTGGACCCCATAGCCCACCAACAGGCATCATACAAAGCTGCTCCTGCTGGTGTGAGTTCAGTGATGCATAGTAGAGAGAGCAGCGCTAATAGCCCCCCCTTGTGGAGAATCTTCAGTGTCATGTCTGGCTGTTTAATCCAGAGAGACTTCAGTATGGCCAGGAACCTTATAATCTAGAGTGCTAAAGACTACTGACCAACTCCACACAGTTTGAGGAGGGTGTGGTAGCTTGGTCATGCAGTTGTTAGCATCATGCTAATTGGTAGTGTATAAGCCGCCACTACACGTTAGCCATATTAGTCCTGTAGCATCAGTGCAAACCTGAACCATGTTGGTGAGTTCCTACCGGGGTTGTTTACTCTACGCTGATCTGAACCAACACTCCAAGTTCTTTATGGTTCTCCTGACCTAGAACATGACCTGCTTTGTGTTCTATGTTACAGAGGAGTCGCAGGACTGCAGCTACGAGCCTATGACTACACCAAGTACCACACCATGGAGGAGGTTATTCCCACATTCCATGTTCCTTACACACAGCTTAGATTGAGCTTAGCCTGACAGAGCCTGATCCAGACTTGGTTTTGCTAATCCACAGATTTCAGCCTGGATGGAGCAGATGGAGAAAGACCACCCCGATGTGGTGTCCAGGATGGTCTACGGAACTACATACGAGCAGAGGAACATTACCCTGCTCAAGGTATCTACTCCAGAGCCGGTCCCGAGGGCCGTCCTGCTCGACCCGTGAGCCCTGCTTAGCCATGCTAATAATAACCAGACCTGCAGTTTTGGCTGGATACGGATCAGCGGAGCGTGTACTTGTGCAGACTGATGATCCAGCATCTCCTCCACTGACAGATTTAGGCACCCAGGGAAAGGCAGTGATCATTCTAATGACAGTCCACCGTCACCGTCCTGTCTCAGAGCAGCTTCGCCTTAAAGCAGTCTAGGGATGTATGTGTGTGCATTTCAGCGTGGTGCTTTGGCGGGGCATTGTGGGAGATAGTGCCAGCTCATTTAAACTCCTAATGTGTCCACTAGGGTGGCGGGGGGGCAAACACGGTGCTTTTGAGAGGGACAAGGTATGCAGTTGGACCTACTGACCTGTGTCCAAAACAGACCTGGTTGGAACTGCAGTCGGTGTCGTTCTGGCATTTATCTTGCCACCACCGCAGTTACATATGCTACTGATAGCAAGCAGATTTGGGCCCCATCTGGCAAAGCAAAGACCATGGCACTCTGCAGCAGGCCCACTGTGGCCTGCCAGCCAAATGTGGTCCCACATTTACAACTGCCTCTTGCTACCTGTGGAGACCTGGTCCACTTCTGGCACAAGCAGCAGAGTTACCCTACTGTGGCGTCAACCCATCTTGATGGGAATATGGGTAAATGTGCCTCATGGGGAATGTGCTCAGGGGTGACTCGTTGTGGAACAACAAGGCCTTAAAGTGGGTATTAGCCCAGAGCGATTGGTGCTAGCTCTGGAGCTAAGAGCTAAAACCACCAGGGAACTTCATTTCGTCAATTCACTTTTCCGGCCAAATCATTTCGCTTGCCGAACATTCGGTGCGTCCCTTTTCAACCCAGCCACCAAACTTTCTGGACTGTTTGGACGCAAAGCCAGAGACGCCGGAAGCAGGGCTCCTATGAAGCAGCAGCAGTCAGTGGAGTGCTAATGGCGCCCCCTTGTGGAGAGTCTGCTAAGTGTGAGACATGATCACTATTAATGTTGCCCTACATCATGGAATGTCATGGAAACCCTCCCCATTTAGCTTACAGCAGTTTAGCCCCGCCCATCTACACTGAAGTAGTGTTTCAGTCTTTTGTCCTGTTTAGTCATTAGTGTCTGAACATGTGTGGTTCTGGAAAGTTCTTTCATGGTTCTCCGTGCTGTAGATTGGACTAACCAGCGAAGCACCGAAGAAGGTGATCTGGATGGACTGTGGAATCCATGGCAATGAGTGGATTTCTCCCGCTTTCTGCCAGTACTTTGTGAAGGAGGTGAGTCTAGGCTGGAAGCTGGGTTATCTCAGTTCCTGGATAAAATATTAATCTGTACAAATACATCATGAAAACGTATCAGACGACTGGTTCCTATCACCCCCATGGAACCATGAGGTTCTGTAGGGGTCCCTGGATATGAATTGAGTGGAATTCCCATTTAACAGCCTTCTTGTTCCTAAACAGATCCTGGCAACTTACAAAACAGACCCTAAAGTGAACGAATTGTTTACGAACCTGGACCTCCTCATCACCCCGGTCCTGAACATGGATGGATACGCGTATTCCTGGAAGGATAACACCGTATGTCCTTTACCTCCTTGTATTTCTACAAAATTTGGTGGAGTGATGGTTAAAAAGGAAAGATCCGGTAGTGCTAGCTGGTGGTTCTAGATAAGCTATAGCTTGATTCCATTGAACTCTGTGAAGAGGGGACACCAGGATTAGCCTGGGTTACACCGTGGAATGTTCAAGGAACTTCCGTTGCTTGCGTGCCGTCTAACATGAGCTTACTATTTCAAGAAGTCCGATTCAGAATCTGTCAGACGTTGAGTCATGGAGGCCTACGGTGTCCCTAACCCGCTGTGGGGACCTACTATGCTTGTTTTCATTCGTCCCTCTTTCCTTCAGTGTCTTATGTAGCTTTGTAAACAAGGTCAAAGGTTCTAAAGCCCAAAGTACACCCCAGAGGGAGAACCTCCTGCCCCCAGAAACCACTTTCCCCAACTGCCTAAAACAGCTCGTTAGAATTCCAGCAATTCCTTTTTTGGGTACGTGGTGACATCATCACGTAACACATTCCCTATTGCCCGCCTACAGGCAAGCTTGGCTTGCCCTCAGATAAAGCACAGCAGCTACTGGAGGCTGTGTAGGGGTGGAACCGGCCTGGCAGTTAACAAGTCAGAACTGAGAGGGTCAGCTGACCAGTCAGAGCACATGGGGCTCGTCAGGAGGCGGGGCTTAAAGAGACAGGAGCTCGAATAGAGGGTTTCAGAAGGAGGGTGAATACAGATTTGGGAATGGTTAAGCTGGTAAATCTGTCCCGGTGGGCCCCCAAAGAAAAACACTGGTCAACACTGTGAAACGACTTTATAGGTCTCCTTTAGGCGCCACCTGGTGGTCACCCACTGAACTTCAGAAGGTTTACTGGAGCTAATAGGATTGTCTGCTGATTCCCAGATTCTTGTGTTTTTAGACTCGCCAGTGGAGGAAAAACCGCTCTCCGGGAACAGGCAACTGCACCTGCTACGGCACGGATATCAACCGCAACTTTAACGTCAACTGGGGAAGTAAGTCCACAACCACAGGTGACACTGAGGTGCTAATGAGCGTCTATAAGTGCTTATTACTTGTTAGCTACTCTAGTGTTGTAGCCACACAGGACACAAGCCTTAGACTCCAGTACTGACCGACTGACCACAGTCGGAGTAAGTTTGGAAAACTGTGGATATTTGATTTTTGGGACTGAAGGTTGTATAGTGTCTCTCCACACTCACCTCTCTTTGTCCCAACAGCGGTTGGTGTTTCCAAGCAGTGTTGTGTTGGGATGTACGCCGGACCGTTTGCCCTTTCCGAGGCCGAGTCCAGGGCGGTCACCGCGTTTCTGGAATCCAATTACAAGGACATTCTGTGCTTTCTGACCATCCACTCTTTCGGCCAGCTGATTGTGTTTCCCTACGGACACCCCAACGTTCAAGCTCCCAACTACGATGACCTGGTGAGCTAGTCTGAAAGCATTGCTGTGCTACTGAAAAGAGTTGAGTTGAGCTGATTGCAAAATTGGGATCTAGCTAGATATAGCCAAGCGAGCTCTCCCATTGGTTAGCCAAGCGAGCTCTCCAATTGGTCAGAACTTTGAGAGTTATTAGCCAATGCAAGGGACCCAATGCATACATCAACCTGAGAAACAAAAGAGCTGATTCTACTAATGAGCAAGTTACGATTAGGGATTGTGCTGGCTAGCTAGCTATGGACACCCAATCTATATTAGATATACTCACCACCCAACGTTGCGGATTGGCTGAAACAGGGTGGAGCTGTTTCTTATGAGACTCCCGGTATTCGTGGTGGACATGTTACTGTTGTCCTGCCCAAGGAAAGTACAAACCCTGCAAGGTTCTTTTACTTATACGTTATTATCATATTAGCATGGTAAAACAGCAGACGCTAACTTGCTAATGCATCCGTGTGGGTTTCTGTAGATGGAGGTGGGTCTGGTTGCATCAAAGGCCATCAATGCCGTGCATGGAATGAACTACACGGTGGGCTCTGGAACCGAAGTGATATGTAAGTAGTCCCTGCAAGTGTACCGGGCTTATACCGACCAGTATATCGAAAGGCATGGTGCAAAATATAAGGGGGGTGGGATCTGGGACCCCCTAGGAGCATATTGAAGCTACATGGGAGGGATTATCACAGGACACCATTAGGAACCTCTACAGCTCCATACCGAGACTTAACCCTTGATACACTATTACAGTTGTTAGCATGTCTATGAGCCTCCTGCCCCGGGGGTCTCTACAGGGAGACCACATTCTGATGATGTGTCCTTCTATTAGGACTACGTCTTAGATTGACTTTTAGTCAAACAGGGAGACGAAGTAGGAGGTCACTTGGTCCACTCCAGACATCAAGCTGGTCTTGGGGCAGTTGTGGGTTGGAGGTTAGGGTCACCAGGTCAGTTCTCTGAACCAACAGGACACCAGCCCTTGAGCAAGCCAGGAAACCCCCGTTGGCTGCCTACTTCTCTGGGGAAGTGTGCTCACTGCCCCCTAGTGTTGGTGTTTGACTTCACGGATGGGTTTACACGCTAGACAACTTCTTCTGAGTGCAAGCGCGAAACGGGTCTTAAGTCTTGGTCCTCTAACTGTCCACAGATCCCACGTCTGGATCTTCGGACGACTTTGCTCGTTTCATCGGGATCCCCTTCGCCTACACCCTCGAGCTGAGAGACAAGGGCAAGTACGGCTTCAAACTGCCAGAGGAGCTAATCCTGCCCACCTGTGAGGAGACCTATCAGGGGGTCCTGTCCATCATCACCCAGGTCCACGATAAGACTTTTAGCCGCAGCGCCGCTTTTACTGTAACAGCCACGCTGTGGACCACCCTGACTGCCGCCTGGCTCTCTAGCGCCACCTTCCTGTAGGGACCTGCAGAGATTCTCTGAAGAGCTTCTAATCTATTCTAACCTACATTGTTGGTTTTTTGTCGTCCTGAGGCAAAGTTATATAATAAAGAGTCTCCATTGTTCCTGGTTTAATGTCACGTTGCTTTTCTTTATGATTATGGATACCTGAGATTAATCAACATGTGTGTAGGTAGCTCAAGGGTCTGACATGTCAGTGGTCTCTCAAATAAATGGACATGCCTGTTGACCTGTCAGTGGACTGACCAAGTCATGTGTGATCTGCTACTTGGTGAATGAACATGCCACTTGACCTGCCACAGAACCAACTTGACACGTGACCTAACACAGAATTAAGCTACCACAGAATACCTGGCACTTGATCTTTCACAGAATGGCACACAGGTACATCATTTAAATGAACATGCCACAGAATTAAAGTGCCACTTGGCCTGCAAAAGAATGGACCTGCCACTTGACGTAGCCCTGGATGGACTGGCTACTTAGCCTACCAAGGAATGGACCTGCCACTTGACATGGCACTGAATGGACTGGCTACTTAGCCTACCAAGGAATGGACCTGCCACTTGACATGGCACTGGATGGACTTGCTACTTAGCCTACCAAGCAATGGACCTGCCACTTGACGTGGCACTGGATGGACTAGCTACTTAGCCTACCAAGGAATGGACCTGCCACTTGACATAGCACTGGATGGACTGGCTACTTAGCCTACAAAGGAATGGACCTGCCACTTGAAATAACACTGGATGGACTGGCTACTTAGCCTACAAAGGAATGGACCTGCCACTTGACCGTAGCACTGGATGGACTGGCTACTTAGCCTACAAAGGAATGGACCTGCCACTTGACGTAGCACTGGATGGACTGGCTACTTAGCCTAGAAATTAATGGACCTGCCACTTGACATAGCACTGGATGTGCTGGCTACTTAGCCTACCAAGAAATAGACCTGCCACTTGACATAGCACTGGATAGACTGGCTATTTAGCCTACCAAGAAATAGACCTGCCACTTGACGTAGCCCTGGATGGACTGGCTACTTAGCCTACAAAGGAATGGACCTGCCACTTGACGTAGCACTGGATGGACTGGCTACTTAGCCTACCAAGGAATGGACCTGCCACTTGACCACTTGGACAAGGAATGGACCTGCACTCACATGGCACTGGATGGACTGGCTACTTAGCCTACCAAGGAATGGACCTGCCACTTGACGTAGCACTGGATGGACTGGCTACTTAGCCTACCAAGGAATGGACCTGCCACTTGACGTAGCACTGGATGGACTGGCTACTTAGCCTACCAAGGAATGGACCTGCCACTTGACATAGCACTGGATGGACTGGCTACTTAGCCTACCAAGGAATGGACCTGCCACTTGACGTAGCACTGGATGGACTGGCTACTTAGCCTACCAAGGAATGGACCTGCCACTTGACGTAGCACTGGATGGACTAGCTACTTAGCCTACCAAGGAATGGACCTGCCACTTGACATGGCACTGGATGGACTGGCTACTTAGCCTACCAAGGAATGGACCTGCCACTTGACATGGCACTGGATGGACTGGCTACTTAGCCTACCAAGGAATGGACCTGCCACTTGACGTAACACTGGATGGACTGGCTACTTAGCCTACCAAGGAATGGACCTGCCACTTGACATGGCACTGGATGGACTGGCTACTTAGCCTACCAAGGAATGGACCTGCCACTTGACATGGCACTGGATGGACTTGCTATTTAGCCTACCAAGGAATGGACCTGCCACTTGACGTAGCACTGGATGGACTAGCTACTTAGCCTACCAAGGAATGGACCTGCCACTTGACCTACAGCAGAACTGACCTGTCAGTGCTAGAACAGTGAGGTTAATAAATATGGGATACTGGGCGTCCTAGCAGTAATGATCTCTCAGGTTTGGTCAGAAGCTTTATACCGCCTTGACGATACGTCACCAGTATGTGGTGTCGCTGTAGGAGGCTCGTAGGCATGTAACCATGTGTCAGTGGTTAGGGTTTCCCTTTGCGCCCCTGTAGGTACAAGTCCTTATGCATTAAGGTGAAGTCATTTTCAGATCAAGTCCATGTTGTCCTCTAACTGTCCACAGATCCCACGTCTGGGTCTGGGGCTGACTTTGCTCGTTTCACCGGGATCCCCTTCGCCTACACCCTCGAGCTGAGAGACAAGGGCAAGTACGGCTTCAAACTGCCAGAGGAGCTAATCCTGCCCACCTGTGAGGAGACCTATCAGGGGGCCCTGTCCATCATCACCCAGGTCCACGATAAGACTTTTAGCCGCAGCGCCGCTTTCACTGTAACAGCCACGCTGTGGACCACCCTGACCGCCGCCTGGCTCTCTAGCGCCACCTTCCTGTAGGGACCTGCAGAGATTCTCTGAATTCTTTAATAGTGGTGTACCGTCTGTCATGCTCAGCAATAATGATTCATAATTAAACAGATTATTAATGTGCAGATGAGTTTTTTGGGTCTTGATTTAATATAATTTTGGTTTAATTTTTGAATATTGAGAATGTGACAGGTCAAGTGGCAGGTTCATTCACTTAACTGGCACTGGACCTTTGAAAGAATGCACCTGCCACTAGACCCTCTACTTGCTGGACCTGCTACTTGATCTGTAACTTGACGTGACAATGGATGGATCTGCCAAAGGACCAGTTATCGATGTACCTGCTACTTGACCTGTCACATTGGCATCATTTCCATTTAATGAGTCTTAACGTTTACATTCCTGACGGTCTTTACATTTACACCACTTACATCCCTTACATTTGTGAAGGAAGTCTTTGCCGGGCATTTTTCTCATAACTGAGGCATTGCAGCAGATTTCCTCGGCACTCCTGTTCCTGCCAACGCTTTCCTGTAATTACACCAGCAGGATGTGGAGCTGAATGTCTGAGTTGGGAGAACGGTTCCATTGAGGACGTACCCTCAAGGCAGACTGGAGCCTGTACTCACTCTTATACTGCTAGTACAGTCATCTGGTACCATGAAGACTTCAGGGTTCCATTAAGGAGGTACCCTCAGGGCAGACTGGAGTCTCAACTCACTCTTGTACTGCTAGTACCGTCAGCTTGTACCATGAAGACTTCAGGGTTCTATTAAAGACATACCCTCAGGGCAGACTGGAGCCTGTACTCACTCTTGTACTGCTAGTACCGTTATCTGGTCCCATGAAGACTTCAGGGTTCTATTATGAAGGTACCCTCAGGGCAGATTGGACTCTCTACTAACTCTTGTACTGCTAGTACCGTCATATATTACCATGGATACTTCAGGGTTCCATTAAGGACATACCCTCAGGGCAGACTGGAGCCTCTACTCACTCTTGTACTGCTAGTACCGTTATCTGGTCCCATGGATACTTCAGGGTTCCATTAAGGACATACCCTCAGGGCAGACTGGAGTCTCTACTCACTCTTGTACTGCTAGTACCATCAGCTTGCACTATGAAGACTTCAGGGTTCTATTATGAAGGTACCCTCAGGGCAGACTGGAGCCTGTACTCACTTTTATACTGCTAGTACCATCAATGGGTACCATGAAGACTTCAGGGTTCTATTAAAGACATACCCTCAGGGCAGACTGAAGCCTCTACTCACTCTTGTACTGCTAATACGGTCAGGTAGGACCATGAAGACTTCAGGGTCCTATTATGAAGCTACCCTCAGGGCAGACTGGAGCCTGAACTCACTCTTGTACTGCTAGTACCGTTATCTGGTCCCAAAAAGACTTCAGGGTTCCATTAAGGGCATACCCTCAGGGCAGATTGGACTCTCTACTAACTCTTGTACTGCTAGTACCGTCATATGATACCATGGATACTTCAGGGTTCCATTAAGGAGGTATCCTCAGGGCAGACTGGAGCCTCTACTCACTCTCCGAGCCCAGGCTGTCCAGCGTATAAACTGATTCAGGATAACAGACCCTGTGGTGTGCTTTATCAGTGCAGTGCCTGATAAGAACGCCAGAATGGAAACTGAACACTGTGCGAAAGAGCCGAGCTCTATCTCGTTATTGTGCACCCATAAAGTCAGGGCTGCTTCCAACAGTAAATAATTAGTGACTATTAATAACGGCTCATGCTAAATCTGCACATTTCACTTCTGACACGCAGAATCACATGGCGGTCAAAGGTCAGATCTCTGAGTTTATGGACTAGTGTTTGACGTAAGATCATAAAGGCGAAATAATGACCACCTGGACTCAGAACTCTCTCCCTCTCAGATCTAATCTTGGATCGGGTTTACGGCCTCCATCTTCCCTCTCTGTGGGAAACTGCTGATGTGCCTAATAGTTGTGGGCTGGAGGTTAGGGAGCTAGACGTATGACCAGAGCGTTGCTGGGTCAATCCCCATACCCGACAGGACATGACTGAAGAGCAAGGCACCCCCCAGTGCCTCCTGGGGGCTGTGGAAAGGGCTGCCCTGATGGTTCAGGGTCGTATTTACACCTACATGAAAGTGCTAGACTCCCATATACACTTAGGATGCACCACTTCAACAGAGGTGGCAGGTTTGTCTGGTGGCAGGAATGCGCAGTAGACGGTCATGTGGGAGGTTTTTCATATGGTAGGCCAAGAGGCAGGTTTCTTAGGTGCCAAGTTTTTCCAGTGGCGAGTCAAGTGGCAGGTTTGACAGATGGAAAATCAGAAGCCAGTCTTTCCAGTGGCAGGTCAGAAGGCAGGTCTTTCATAAAGACAGGTCTGTGAAGTTGGAAGTCAGGTCTTTCCTATGCCAGGTAAAGATTCGGGTTTGTCAAATGACAGATCAATAGGCAAGTCTTTCCATTGGCAGGTCAAGTGGCAGGTTTGTCAGATGACAGATCACAGATTTGATCACCACTTGGAATGTTGGACATATTCATTGTCCAGGAGACATTTCTGAGATGGTCATATAGGAGATAATGGGGTGTAAAAATTGATTGGCAGCTTCAGAGACAATAGGTGTCCTAACAACCACCTGGAAGACCCCGGTAGACCCACCAACCCGGTCGCCCATCGGATACACAGCACTGAAAGCTCTATAGAGAGGAGAACATCAAGCTCCACTCTGGAATCTGAGAACATCCACAGGTGTGTCTTCCACTGTGAGACGACACCTCCTCACCACTATGGAGGTCTGAAAGGAGGCGCGGCTGTTCAAGAAGCTCCTCACTGAGAAATGGAGACTCACACACATCCCACAAAAAGCTGCTGGTGTCTCAGAACCATGGACTGACCACCCCAGAGTCTAGAACCTCAACACCACTGAATGTGTTTGGGGTCATCCGGATGGTGAGAAGCAGGAAACCAGCTAAACCAGCTCCTACCACTGAACTGGAGGCGCGTCTCCCTGAGGAGCTGAAGGTGGGTCTCCTGAGAAGACTGGAGGCTGGGAGCACCGAGCTGGAACAACTCAGAGGTCTTCTTAGAACCCTCCTCAAGAACACGGTAAACCAGAAACTGGTGTTGGTGAAGGAGGCCCAGTGGGTGGTGTGGTGGCTGATTTGACTGTGGCTGGGTGACCTCTGACCTCTCAGAGTCTGTTATAATAGGGTGGCCATTGGGAGGAGGACACCAAAAAGGAGGCGGGGCCAGACCTGATACTAGAACAGAATTAGAACCATAACCCAACCTATATAACACTCCCATGATGCTTTACTGCCCTAACCGGGTGGGATGGATCAGTCAGGGGGGGGCTAACTCGCTGACTAGCACTAGAGGGCTGACCCTCTAGCCGGTAGGCGAGTCACTATGTCACATGACCTTGGTAAACCAATGAAAAGCAAGGCATGTCTTTGAGCAGGCGTCAACCAACAGGCGTCCGGCCAGGTACAGCGCCGGACAGAGGAGGTGTGGCCACCCTAGGACAGCTCTGTCCTGATTGGTTGATGGTGTTAGGGTCCGTCCGATCTCCTCACCCAGGGCTGTTCCAGATCAGACACATATGACCTGAGTAATGCAAAGTCGCGGCCGGCGTCGTCACCAGCAGCCCTATAAAATGAGAATGGGTGAACAGCCAGTGAGCTACAATAAAACTAATATTTAACAAGATAAATATAATATAAAATAACATATTATTAAATAAAAGTGACATAAAAATAGTGTTATAAATGATAATAAATGTAATTATACATGTAATATACTGTATCTGCTTTGCAAATATTATATAAAATAAAATAAATAAATAAATAAATAAAAATTTTGTTAAAAAAATGTATATAAAATAAATGTTTTGGAAAATAAATGTAATATTAATGCAATAAAAATAAAAATATTTATGTGCACAAAAAGTAACACAATAAATGTTTTATAAAATATATATATATATATATATATAATAATAATAATAATAATAATAATAATAATAATAATAATAATAATAATAATAATGGACAGCTCTTGGAAAAAAAATATTTTGTAAAATGAAAGTAAAGTTAAAATAAAGGTTTAATAAAAGGAATAAATATAAGAGTTAATTTTATTTTATATAAAATAAACATATTTAAAAATATTTATCGCCTCCTCGTCACTTTAAGGTGGCTCTGATTGGCGTCAGATGCTGGATCTGATTGTGCTTGGCTGTAATGCTGAGATTTATGGACTTGTGGAGGAATCATTAACCCCGGCACGGTGCGGTTATGAGACGTCCACGCCTGCAGTAAAGGTTCATTATCTCTCAGGGTGGCGTATAAAAGAGAACTCGCTGAGAGGAGCGCTCGCACACGGCACGCCGGAGGGGCTCGCTCAGGTTCGCTGGACTGGATCACCATGCTGGGACCACTGTTTACTGTGGTGGTGCTTCTGGGTCTGCAAGCCCAGGACAGGTAACACCCTCACCTTCATCATCACCTTCATCATCATCGTCTGCTTCATCTTCACAGTGATTGACAGCTGTTGTAGCTTTGTGTGAGTTATCTGAGTGGTTCAGTGTTGGACACTAGAGGAGCCTCCAGACTCAGAGCTGTTCCCAGTGGTGCTGAAGGTAACCAGACGTCCACCTCTATTAGCTCCCTCTCAGGAAGGCACCACATGGATCCGCTGCTGTGCGGAGGCTCAGGCCTGCACCTCCCGCTGGGGCTGTACCGTAGACGGGCTGATAGGTGTCATTACGGCCCGGTGAGTCAGTGGGGCGTGGCTCTGGAGTCAGCAGTATTGGGCTCGGTGTGATGATGGTGGCTCCGGTTATGTAAGAGCTGTTTACCTCCGCAGGTCACTGAACCGAGCCTCAGACTGACTCTCCTGTGCGGAGAGGGGCGGTAGCCCTGCAGGAGCTCTGATAGTGTGCGGTTACTGTACCATAACTGCTTTAGGAGAACCGTTAGAACCGGATAAGGCTGATTTGAGGTTCTCCAGGGTTCCCCCGTCTCTGGGCTCTTCAGGTATTGACTGCTTTGTGTTCTACACTGCAGAGCCGCTGAAGGGCTGGACCTGCGGGCGTACGACTACACCAAGTACCACCCCATGGACGAGGTCAGTCATTCATTCATTCATTCATTCATTCATTCATTCATTCATTCATTCATTCATTCATTCATTCATTCACTCATCCATCCATTCATTCATTCATTTATTCAGTCAGTCAGTCAGTCATTAAATCAGTCAGTCAGTCATTCATTCATTCATCCATCCATTCATTCATTCATTTATTCAGTCAGTCAGTCAGTCAGTCATTAAATCAGTCAGTCATTCATTCATCCATCCATCCATCCATCCATCCATTCATTCATTCATTCATCCATCCATCCATTCATTCATTCTGCCATTCATTAATTTATTCAGTCAGTCATTCATTCATCCATTCATTCATCCATCCATCCATCCATCCATCCATCCATCCATCCATTCATTGATGTATCCGTTCATTCATTCATTCAGTAATTCATTCAGTCATTCACTCATTTATTCAGTAATTCATCCATCCATCCATCCATCCATCCATCCATCCATCCATCCATCCATCCATCCATCCATCCAGCCATTAATTAATTAATTAACTAATTCATTAATTAATTCATTCATTCAGTCATCCATTCATCCATCCATCCATCCATTCATTCATTCATTCATTTATGTATTAAGAGTGTCTGCTAAATGCCTTAAATGTAAATGATTGATTGATTGGTTGGTTGATTGAATGATTGATTGTTTAGATTGATTGATTGATTGACAGAATGATTTAAATAATTGATCAGTTTGTTGATTGATTAATTGAAAGATTGATTGATTGATTGATTAATTGATTATTTCATTGATTGGTTGGTGGTTGGTATGTTGATATATTCATTGTTTGATTAATTGACTGATTGATTGATTGATTGATTGAACGATTGATTGATTGGTTTGTTGACTGATTGTTTTATAGATTGGTTGATAGATTATTTAATTGGTTGATTAAATATTTGATGGATTGACTGATTGATTGATTGATTGATTGATTGATTGATTGATTGACTGATTGATTGATTGATTGATTGATTGATTGATTGATTGATTGATTGATTCCCGCTGCAGATTTCGGCCTGGATGGAGCAGATGGAGAAAGACCACCCCGATGTTGTTTCCCGGAAGGTCTATGGAACGACGTATGAGAAGAGGAACATCAACCTGCTGAAGGTATCTGCTCCCGGTTCCTCAGTGCGTGATGGGTGCTCAGCTTTCAGTTCCACACTGTGGTACTAGATAGGAGCCACGGTATACAGACATGGACACTGATGATCCGGCTGGTTATGAAGCCTGTCTGCCGGTTCTCTGTTCTGCAGATCGGCCTGAACAGCACTCCTCAGAAGAAGATCATCTGGATGGACTGTGGAATCCATGCCAGGGAGTGGATCGCTCCTGCTTTCTGCCAGCACTTCGTGAAGGAGGTGGGAACGCCAGGGCAGCCTCATCTTAATGCCTTACTGTAGGATAAAAGTGAAACAGCAGCATGGAATTATACAGTCCACCTTACAACCCTCTAGAACGGGGTATTACTGGAGTCAGGTGTGTAGGGAGCAGGAAAGCACTCAATCTGGCTAATGCTAGCTCAGTCCAGAAACAGCTAACAGCTAACCAGGCTACCCAGTAAACAAACGTCATCTGGGGACGTCTAAAATGTGTTGTTTCAATAGTTCCACCTGTAGCTAGGACCAGTTACAGCTAACTACGGTAAATACATTACTAGCTAATGCTAGCTAGGTCCATAAACAACTAACTTGGCTAAACTCATATCTCTGGCTAATGTTAGCTGGGTCCAGAAACATCTAACCAGACTAAATAGGTTACTGGCTAATGCTAGCTAAGGCCAGAAACAGTTAACTAGGCCCATTACATTACGCTAGCCAGGTCCATAAACAGCTAACTCGGTTAAACTCTTTTCTCTGGCTAAATATTTGTACTAGCTAATGTTTGCTAGGTCCAGAAACAGCTAACTAGGCTAAATACATTGCTAGCGCTAATTCAGTCTATAATGTTATACTCCAACAGATCCTGGGCTCGTACAAGACGGACACAAGGGTGAACGAGCTGCTGACAAACCTGGACTTCTACATCACTCCGGTTCTGAACATGGACGGATACATCTACTCCTGGATAGACGACACGGTGAGTTCAATCAGGTTCCTATACAGACAGACATACATCACCACTGTACCCAAACAACAAGTATCCCAGACAGGGTGACCGTACAGGAGAGGCCAAGGACCCGATCTAACGCAGGTCAATGGAACTAGACGTCCTTCCGAGCAGTCTTGGGCCGGTTCTGTCGGTCCATTCCTCATGGAATTCTCACACAGTGTAAACATAAATAAATATTCAGTATTTATTTATTAATATATTTATTATTAATGAGCTCAGCACACTGTAGATAAACTTATCTATTTATTTAATTATTTTTTTTCTTGGTTAATTATGAACCACAGTATAGATAAACTTATCTATTCATTTATTTATTGACTAACGTCTTTATGAAGTCAACACATCATAGATACAGTTATTTATTTGTTTGTTTTTTGTTTATTTACTAATTAACACTCCACACATTAGAAAAAGTTATTTATTTATTTATTTACTTTTGAAGTCACTACACCATGGACAAGGTCATTTATTTATATTTATATTTATTTTTATATTTATATTTATATTTATATTTATATTTATATTTATATTTATATTTATATATTTATGTTTTATTTATTTATTTACTTTTGAAGTCACTACACATGGATAAGGTCATTTATTTATTTATTTATTATTTTGTAAACTACAGATCTCACTACACTTATACTGCTATATATCAATGTTCCGATTTTGATTTATTTGAATTTATGTATATATTTATTTACTTATTTTCATTTTTTTAATTATTATTTATTTGTATATTTATTCGTTTGTTTGTTTGTTTGTTTGTTTAGAATTTGTTTAGAATTTTGATGGCTCAGGATTCCCAGTAGCTGGTTTCTCAAACCACCTCCACCATTCCTCCTGAGGTCCGATACACATACGGTACAGGGCAAAGCCAGAACAATCGTCACACTGAGACGCCGAAACGAACACAAGTATAAAATCAGAAAACAAATAAATTTACACCACAAGTTTAAACGACAGGTAGGAGATCGCTTACTGTTGTTCTTCTGCGGCTTGGGTGCAGTTCTACCGTTCCACCAGAGGGGTCTCCAAATCCCCAAGACCTTCCATAGTGCAGCTCTAAAGTGGTTTAGTGTAGACCCACGCTGGGGAGCCGGGGGTTGTTTGAGCCGGCGCTTGTTTGAGCCGGGGGTCCTTTGAGCAGGGGGTTGTTGCCCCTGACGGCACGTCATTATGAAAGTCATTTCAACCCAGTGTCATATATTCACAGACTCGCCTGTGGAGGAAGACCAGGTCACCAGGCTCCGGCAACTGCACCTGCGTGGGCACCGATCTGAACCGCAACTTCTACGCTAACTGGGGAAGTAAGTGACCACGTCAGTAATCACCGTGGTGATCCTGGAATGCAGAAGTACCGATTATACAGAATTCCAGCTTCGTGGAAACGGGAACGCCAGAACATTCCTCGGTTATATCCGTGTTAAAGTGTCTGCACACCTGTTGGGTGGGATGTTGGGTTTATGTGCCCCCAAAGTCTTCCACACTCATTCATTTCCGCACCTGCTTTACCTGCACAGTGGTGGGCATCTCCAGGGACTGCTGCTCGGAGATCTATAACGGACACGCCCCTCTTTCTGAGCCCGAAGCCGTGGCGGTCACTGACTTCCTGAGCGCCAATCGAGACCAAATCCTGTGCTTCTTCACCATCCACTCCTACGGGCAGCTGATCCTGGTGCCCTACGGACACCCCAACATCTCGGCACCCAACTACAGCGAACTGGTGGGTGGTGGTTCAGCACAGACCTCGCATGACTTACCTAGCAGCTACTAGAAGCTCAGTGTCCCAGGAAGGTTTGGAAATGCTTGTGTGTCTGTGCAGATGGAGGTGGGCCAGGCGGCGGCGAAGGCCATCAAGGCTGTCCACGGGAAGGACTACACGGTGGGCACCCCTCCTGACGTGCTGTGTGAGTGGACAGATATGTAAACCCTTAGCGACCAGGCACCTCCTGGGGGGGCTGCTTCAGTGGGTTTCTTGATCGCTAGCTAAGTTAGCCGGCATGCTAACCAGCCAATAAAGCTAGCCATGAGCTTTCCATACTAACATGGGCTTTCAAAATGACCCAGCGTACCTGGATGTTGAAGGTGTGGACATGGTGTAGACACCTACATCTGTTGATTTGAGGTTTGGCCCCGCCTACTAGATCAAAGCATGCTTGGTAGATTCTTCTGTCGCTCCATAATCATGCTGAGGGTTAATATCCATAAGCCCCTTCAGCCAAGACACCACAGAGAAAACCAGGCCCCAGTTTTCCACCATTCCAAATCTGGACCTTGACTCCAGTTCCCATTCCTGGATTTTGTTCTCCCTGGAAGTCCATGTACTTGATTGGCCTCCTGGTGCCACACCTACCAAGGATAAGAAAGTCCAGGCCTGGGAACTGAATTCAAGGTCCAGGTTTGTAGAGCAACATCCCGGGAATGACAAAGCAATGGGCTAGCAACACTTCAATAGCCACCCGGGATAACATGCTTCCTCGTGTCTCCTGTAGATGCTAATTCCGGCTCCTCGCGGGACTTCGCCCGTCTCATCGGGATCCCTTTCTCCTTCACCTTCGAGCTGAGAGACAAAGGCGAGTTCGGCTTCAAGCTGCCTGAGGATCAAATCCAGCCCACCTGTGAGGAGGCCTACCAGGGGGCCCTGTCCATCATCAACCAGGTCCACGATAAGGCTTTCACCATCAGCGCCGCTTTTACCGTGACAGCCACACTGTGGACCACGCTGATCGCCGCCTGGCTCTCTAGCACCACCTTCCTGTAAACTGATATAGCTTCTCCTGAAGATCTACTGAACCAATGACACCTGTGTTCAGTAGCAACCCAGACAACTTCTATAGTACCTATTCCAGACCGAGTCAGTCATTCCAGAGTGCTGAAGCGGAATTCCAAGCAACAGAATAATTTAGATACGGGTTAGTGGTGATGGGAACCAGGGTTCTCCGTGTCTACAACACACATATCGACACTTTGTATACTACCTAGAACCACCAGTGGACCTACATGTGTGTAATGAGTTTATATATGGAATGTTAATGATGGGAAAATCTGGAAAACCTAAAAATAATGAGTTTCTTTGGGGGACTACTTTTTGCCTCGGTGCGCCCTGCAACACCATCTGTATCCCTCCACCAGGAATGGAGCTTAAGGCCCAAACTGTGGTAAAACATAGACATCAGGCTGCACACCTGTGTGTTTGTTCTAAGGAGCTTTTAGAGGGGACGTCTGGTTACCTTCACCACCACTGTGAACTGATCTGACCCTGTTTACCTACCAGTGATCAGTTTCCACTCTGAATGACTTTGTTTACATCTTAATTATGCAGGTTTAAAGTGGAATTTGAAAAAGATTGTGATATTTTTTGCTATTATTTTCCTGGAAAACCCATATTGGGTCCCAGACTGCTGTGCATGTGACGGTGATGTTGAACGAACCAAGAACGTACCTCAGTCTGCTTTAATTAAACAGATGAAAACTGAATGAAACTTGTTGTCTATGTGCATTTATTTTTGTTCCAATTATTCACAACAAATACAACGTATAATAATATTATGGTTTGATTTATTTAGTCTGTTATTAAATTAATTATTCATATTAATTATTGATTAATATAGTTTTTTCTTTTTTTTATTTATTTCAATTTACTTATTTCTGTTTGTTATTTCATTTACCCAACAGCCTGTTATATTAATAATAATCGCTGTAATGTTAGATCAGAAACTAATAATAACAACATGATATGGGTAAATATCGTCTTTTTATTGCTGCTAATTTTCTCTTGGATTGTTTAAAACATTATTTTTGCAAATAAAATATTTTTTTTTTACTTTAATCCAACTATTATTAAATTTAACGATTATAATTTTATAACTATAACAGACAATAAAAGTCATTTAAAAGAGGACATAATCTCAAATCCAACGATTAAAAATAACTTTTATTCTAGGAAACTTTTATTTTACAGGAAATGACGCCGTGACGCAAACCGCCACGCATGCGCACGGCGGCTGATGGGCTGGCGAGCGGTACCGCGCACGCGCAGTGTAGACTCCGGTGTTGAGGGTGCCTGGTTGGTTTACTGCTGTTCTCGGACGAAAAGTGACCAAAACGGAGAAACGGCGAGGGGTTCCGGGACTCAGGGGGGCGTCAGAGACGGGCTGGACCGGCTCCGAGGTACCGCAGCTGGACCTGCACACCGAGAGGCGACATTAGCCCGCAGCTAACACACAGCGCCGCGGCGGCTAGTTAGGCTAACCACCATGGGCCGCTCGCGGAGCCGCAGCTCCTCCCGCTCCAAGCGCTCCAAGAGCGGCGGAGGAAAGCACGCCAAGAAGCGCAGCCGCTCCAGGTCCCGGGAGAGAGACCGGAAGAGGCGCTCCAAGAGCAGGGAGTCCAAACGGAACCGCAAGAGGGAGTCCCGCTCCAGGTCCAGGTCGGACACGGCGCCGTCGTCCCGCCGGGAGAGAGAGCGGGAGAGAGCCGCCTCGCCCCCGGAGAGAATCGACATCTTCGGGCGGACTCTGAGCAAGAGGAGCGCCGGAGACGAGAAGCAGAAGAAGGAGGAGGAGGAGAAGAAGGCGGAGCTGGAGAGACAGAGGAAGATGTGAGCTCTTTTATTCATTCCCTGGAAAACTGTGTGTCCAGAGGCATCCAGACGCCTCTCCAGCCGGCCGCTGTTAAAGGGCCAGTCCACCCAAAACAGCGGTGTGCAGAACCGGTACCGCGGCCCGAGCCTGGGTCCCTGTCCAGGACCCGTGGGGTGCTGCAGGTTCGGTTCTGTAGAGGTTTGCTCTGGAGGTTAGCGTAGCGAGCAGTGCAGGCCTGTGTCCCCAGAATCCACTCGGAGACATTCCTGTGGTAGTCTGTAGTATTGGCTGCTTGACTCGGGTGGAGGTGCAGATGCAGGTGGAGGTGGGTAGGAAGGTTAAGGTGGTGCCCACACGTGCACAGGCATTCAGCTGCACCCACCCGGCTATCATGAGCTCCATAGAAGAGAACCGACCAGTAGAACACAGGTATGGTCCCAGGACCCATTCTGGGCCCGTCTGGGGGGGCCCACACACCAGAGGGCCCCATGTGACCTGTGGGTCGATCCTAACCTCAGTCCTGTGTGTGCAGCTGTGGAAGGGAAGTGAGACCGTAAGCTAAAGCAGTGTGAGCCAATCAGATAGCTCCCTCATGGGCAGTGGGCAGCGAACCCTTGACCACCGGTTCCAGGTGGTCCTTGATACCTACCCCGTACCAAGCATGGGCTAAAGGGGTCTGCTGTGGAGCAGGGTTCTCTGGGGTTCCTTTGGGATGGGTTGAGCTGGAGTGATGACCTCACTGGTTCTGTTGTGACTGCCATCAGATCCTCACAGCCATGTACCAGAGTCTAGTGTAAGGCTTTGTCAGAGTGGGACAAATTCCCTGTCGGCCCCCCTCGTGTCCAGGGAACCGCTGGGGTAGCTGGTGTCTCTGCGCTACTGGACACGCTGTAGGACTGGTCTGGTTTATCAGAACCGATACCTGAGCCTTATATCGGACCGGTGCAGCCCTAGGATGGACATCACCCTCCACTGGAGCTCAGAGGCTCAAGCCCAGACCGTTATCCCCTGGTCCAGAGATGGGACTGTACACTGGGGTAGGCAGTGTGCTCCTGGATTCATCCACCAAGCCCAGATTCCTCCATCAGCCTGCCAGATGGCTAACATTAGCCTAGTTAGCTGTTCCTGGAGCTAGCCAACATTAGCTGGTAACATATTTAGCTTAGCTAGCTGTTCCTGGACCTAGCTAAGATTAGCTGGTAACATATTTAGCATAGTTAGCTGTTCCTGGACCTAGCTAACATTAGCTGGTAACATATTTAGCTTAGTTAGCTGTTCCTGGACCTAGCTAACATTAGCTGGTGACATATTTAGCATAGTTAGCTGTTCCTGGACCTAGCTAACATTAGCTGGTAACATATTTAGCTTAGTTAGCTGTTCCTGGAGCTAGCTAACATTAGCTGGTGACATATTTAGCTTAGTTAGCTGTTCCTGGACCTAGCTAAGATTAGCTGGTTACATATTTAGCGTAGTTAGCTGTTCCTGGACCTAGCTAACATTAGCTGGTAACATATTTAGCGTAGTTAGCTGTTTCTGGACCTAGCTAATATTAGCTGGTGACATATTTAGCTTAGTTAGCTGTTCCTGGACCTAGCTAAGATTAGCTGGTGACATATTTAGCGTAGTTAGCCGTTTCTGGACCTAGCTAAGATTAGCTGGTGACATATTTAGCTTAGTTAGCTGTTTCTGGACCTAGCTAAGATTAGCTGGTGACATATTTATCATAGTTAGCTGTTCCTGGACCTAGCTAACATTAGCTGGTAACATATTTAGCGTAGTTAGCCGTTTCTGGACCTAGCTAAGATTAGCTGGTGACATATTTATCATAGTTAGCTGTTCCTGGAGCTAGCTAACATTAGCCGGTTCTATTTAGCTTTGTTAGCTGTTTCTGGACCTAGTTAACGTTAGCTAGCAAAATGTTTAGCTTGGTTAGCTGTTCCTGGAGCTAGCTAACATTAGCCGGTTCAATTTAGCTTTGTTAGCTGTTTCTGGACCTAGTTAACGTTAGCTAGCAAAACTGTATAGCTTGGTTAGCTGTTCCTGGAGCTAGCTAACATTAGCCGGTTACATATTTAGCTTTGTTAGCTGTTTCTGGACCTAGTTAACGTTAGCTAGCAAAATGTTTAGCTTGGTTAGCTGTTCCTGGACCTAGCTAACATTAGCTGGTTGTATATTTATCTTAGTTAGCTGTTCTGGAGCTAGCTAACAATTAGCTGGCAATATATTAGCCTAGTTAGCTGTTTCTTGGCCTAGCGAACATTAGCTGGTAACATATGTAGCCTAGTTAGCTGTTCCTGGACTGATCTAGCATTAGCGCTTCACCAGGTGGTGAAGGGTGATTGATCACTCCAGAGAACACGGTTCCACTGTTCTCGAGTCCAGTGACGGCGCTTTACTCCACTCCAGGTGACCTTAGGCTTGTGTGGAGCTGCTCAGCCTTGGAGACTGGATTTAATGAAGGGCCCGATGATGCTTTTGTGTTTACGTTGCTTCCAGAGGATGGGTGGAGCTCTGGAGTGAGCAGTCAGAGGACGGGTGGAGCTCTGGAGTGAGCAGTCAGAGGACGGGTGGCGCTCTGGAGTGAGCAGTCAGAGGATAGGTGGCGCTCTGGAGTGAGCAGTCAGAGGATAGGTGGAGCTCTGGAGTGAGCGGTCAGAGGATGGGTGGAGCTCTGGAGTGAGCAGTTCGAGGATAGGTGGAGCTCTGGAGTGAGTGGTCAGAGGATAGGTGGAGCTCTGGAGTGAGCAGTCAGAGGATAGGTGGAGCTCTGGAGTGAGCTGTCAGAGGATGGGTGGAGCTCTGGAGTGAGCAGTCAGAGGATGGGTGGAGCTCTGGAGTGAGTCAGAGGATAGCTGCACCAGGTGCCTAAATATCCTCATAGTTACACCAGAAGTCCTTTAACCCGGGTTCTAGATAACCGTGTCCTCCCGGAACTCTGTGCTGACACATTTCGCTCTGACCCCAAGACCTAACCTGTATCTCTCTCTGGTCCCCTCAGCCGGCAGCAGGAGATCGAGGAGCGCCTGATCGAGGAGGAGACGGCGCGGCGGGTGGAGGAGCTGGTGGCCAAGCGGGTGGAGGAGGAGCTGGAGAAGAGGAAGGACGAGATCGAGAGGGAGGTGCTGCGGCGCGTGGAGGAGGCCAAACGCATCATGGAGAAGCAGCTGCTGGAGGAGCTGGAACGGCAGAAGCAGGCCGAGCTGGTGGCCCAGAAAGCCCGCGAGGTAAACCCACACTCGTACGGGCAGGAGGGAAACAGCGGCTGCGCCGATATTAATCAATCAATTATTTAATTAATCAATTATTTAATTAATCAGTTAATCAGTCTTCATTTTCACTCGGGTGACCCTCATCGTCAGCAGCTGAAGGAACTGAGAGAAATTCAAACGGACAACAAACAAGAAACTGTGAAAGAATTAGAACAGTTTAATAAAGATTTAATTAGAATTAATAAAGAGAAATAAATATTAATCAGTGTAATAAACTCTAAAATTAAAACACATCATTTAAAAGAATGATAAACATAATTAAATTAAAATGGAAATGAGAGAATATAAATGAAATTAACACATTTTCCACAAATATAATTAATAATATGAAATGTTAAAATTAATTAATAATATGAAATGATAAAATTATTAATATGGAATGTTAAAAAATTCAAAAATATGAAATGTTAAAATTAATTAATATTATGACATTTAATTATGCCTTTTAATAAAAAAAAAAAAGAAAATTAGGATATATATATATATATATATATATATATATATACTCCTTCGGTCGGAATACTCCCTCCACTGTAGGAGGCTAACGCAGCTACGGAACCGAAGCCCAACACTAGAAGAGAGCGAGGGATCTCTCTAGCACCCACACGCTGAGATGAGTGTCTGAGGTTTGGGAGAAGGTGAGGGGATCTGTGATTGGACGCTCACTGACACGTCTGTTCTCCACAGGAGGAGGAGAAATCGAAGCGGGAGGAGCTGGAGAAGATCCTCGTGGAGAACAACCGCAAGATCGCCGATGCTCAGGCTAAACTGGTATGTCCACTTGCTGTACGAGTATACACACGGTGTATCTATACTGGTGCGGATATATATAAGGGTGTAGATAAATTTATATGGTGTACGCATATGGGTGTAGATATATATACGATGTACATATATAGGTGTAGATATATGTATACAGATGTTGATATATGGGTGTAAATATGTTTGGTGTATGTATACGGGTGTAGACGTATTTACACAGTGTATGTATACGGGTGTAGATATATATTTGGTGTATGTATGCAATATATGTATATGTATGTGTGTATGGTGTACGTATATTGGTGTAGATATATAATATATATACGGTGTCTGTATACGGGTATAGATATATACAGTGTATGTATACGTGTGTAAATACATGTATACAGGTGTAGATGTATACGATGTATGTATACGGGTGTAAATATATGTATACAGGTGTAGATGTATACGATGTATGTATACGGGTGTAAATATATGTATACAGGTGTAGATGTATACGATGTATGTATACGGGTGTAGATATGTATATTTGGTGTATATATACGGCTGTAGACATATATATAGTGTATGTATATGGGTGTAGATATATTGGTGTAGATATATACAGTGTATGTATATGGGTATAGATATATGTATACGGTGTATGTATACAGATGTAGATATGTACACGGTGTGTGTATACGGGTGTAGATATATATTTGGTGTATGTATATGACTGTATGTATACGGGTGTAGCTATATGTATACGGGTGTCGTTATATCTATACAGGTGTAGTTATATGTACACGGGTGTAGTTATATATTTAGTGAACGTATATGGGTGTAGATATATACGGTGTATGTATACGGGTGTAGTTATATGTATACAGGTGTAGATATAGACGGGTGTGGATGTATACGGTGTGTGTATATGGGTGTAGCTATATGTATACGGGTGTAGGTATATATGGTGTATGTATACGGTGTCTGTATACTGGTGTAGATGTATACGGTGTGTGTGTATACGGGTGTAGATGTATACGGTGTGTGTATACGGGTGTAGATGTATGCGGTGTAGATCTATACTGGTGTAGATGTATACGGTGTGTGTATACGGGTGTAGCTGTATGTATACGGGTGTAGTTGTATGTATACGGGTGTAGATATATATGGTGTATGAATACGGTGTATGTATACTGGTGTAGATATAGACAGGTGTAGATATAGACGGGTGTAGATGTATACGGTGTGTGTGTGTATACAGGTGTAGATGTAGACGGCGTGTAGATATAGACGGGTGTAGATGTATACGGTGTGTGTGTATACGGGTGTAGATGTAGACGGCGTGTAGATGTAGACGGGTGTAGATGTAGACGGGTGTAGATGTAGACGGGTGTAGATGTAGACGGTGTGTGTGTATACGGGTGTAGATGTAGACGCTGTGTAGATGTAGACGGCGTGTGGTTATGTGTATACGGGTGTAGATGTAGACGGCGTGTAGATGTAGACGGCGTGTAGATGTAGACGGCGTGTAGATGTAGACGGGTGTAGATGTAGACGGGTGTAG
Source organism: Prochilodus magdalenae (assembly GCA_024036415.1). Taxonomy (NCBI): domain Eukaryota; kingdom Metazoa; phylum Chordata; class Actinopteri; order Characiformes; family Prochilodontidae; genus Prochilodus; species Prochilodus magdalenae. The sequence continues at coordinate 49,424 of JAMWET010004465.1, forward strand.
ATGTAGACGGCGTGTAGATGTATACGGGTGTAGCTATATGTAGACGGGTGTAGATATAGACGGCGTGTAGATGTAGACGGCGTGTGGTTATGTGTAGATGTAGACGGGTGTAGATGTAGACGGGTGTAGATGTGTACGGTGTATGTATACTGGTGTAGATATAGACGGCGTGTAGATGTAGACGGGTGTAGATGTAGACAGCGTGTAGATGTAGACGGTGTATGTAGATGGGTGTAGATATAGACGGCGTGTAGATGTAGACGCGTGTAGATGTAGACGGGTGTAGTTATATGTATACGGGTGTAGATGTATACGGGTGTAGATGTAGACGGATGTAGATGGTGTGTAGATGTAGACGGGTGTAGATGTAGACGGGTGTAGTTATATGTATACTGGTGTAGATGTAGACCGGTGTAGATGTAGACGGCGTGTAGATGTAGACGGGTGTAGTTATATGTATACTGGTGTAGATGTAGACGGGTGTAGATATAGACGGGGTGTAGATATAGACGGCGTGTAGATGTAGACGGGTGTAGATGTAGACGGCGTGTGGTTATGTGTAGATGTAGACGGGTGTAGATATAGACGGGGTGTAGATATAGACGGCGTGTAGATGTAGACGGGTGTAGATGTAGACGGCGTGTGGTTATGTGTAGATGTAGACGGGTGTAGATGTAGACGGGTGTAGATGTGTACGGTGTATGTATACTGGTGTAGATATAGACGGCGTGTAGATGTAGACGGGTGTAGATGTAGACAGCGTGTAGATGTAGACGGTGTATGTAGATGGGTGTAGATATAGACGGCGTGTAGATGTAGACGCGTGTAGATGTAGACGGCGTGTAGATGTAGACGGGGTGTAGATGTAGACGGGTGTAGATGTAGACGGCGTGTAGATGTAGACGGGTGTAGATGTAGACGGGTGTAGATGTAGACGGCGTGTAGATGTAGACGGCGTGTAGATGTAGACGGGTGTAGATGTAGACGGCGTGTAGATGTAGACGGGTGTAGATGTAGACGGGTGTAGATGTAGACGGGTGTAGATGTAGACGGCGTGTTGCCCCCTGCTGCCGTGCGGCTGGCTCTCCTCCACAGGGCCTGTATAAACCCTGCCCGGCTGAAACGCGTCCTGCAGTCTGTAGGTCCACTTGGGGGAGGACCAGCTCCCTGACCAGGCGAGCCGTGTCCAGGTTGAATCTGCTGGGGAGCTTTTCCTACAGAGCCGGTCCGAACCCGCGAGGGGAGCCGGAGCGAAATGGGAAGTGCGGTGGTGCTCCAGGCCTGGGCTGAAAGGCTGGGCACGAGGCCAGTCTGATAATGTGCGTGATTAGCGACAGCCAGCGTTAAGCTCCGCCGCTCAGCAGTGGTTATAAAAACACTCGGTGCTCGGCCACGGGAGCCTTTCTTTATCTAGAACCACTTAACGCAGCATCGGAGCAGCACGGAATTACCAACCGGAGCTGCTGGAGTTAAAGCGACCCTAACGGCATCATCGTAATTCACCTCATTCCTCCAGCTGTGTGAACCGGAACGGCCAGCTAACTGAATGAGTGGCTAACGCTAACGTCTCCCGTGCGGCCGTGTTGGTCTTGGACGGCTCTCCTGGCTGGGTTTGGGCTCGGTGTTCCGTCTCGCCTTTCAGATCTCCAGCTCCACTGCATGTTATGTCGGTCAGGCCGCCAGACTTGGGGTCAGCTCGGGTAAATAAAATCAAGACCCTCGTTTGTTTTATTAGCCGCACCGTGGCGGCGCTGGCCGGATGTCTCGGCCGTGGTTTGGACCGGCTGGCCCGGGAGATTGCTACGCTTAGAGGAGCACTGGCGATGCTAGGCCGGACGGGACGGGTTCATGACCACTTAGCCATCACCGCTAAACAAGCCGGTTGGTTGGTCACCTCACCGGCTCTACGGAGCGCACCGGCGCCGCTGAGGTACCGAGAAAAAACGCCTGGTTCCATTGACGTCCATTAGAATGGAGTCAGGTTCTGGCCTCGCCTGTAAAGTTACCGGTTCGGGTCAGCGGTGTTGGGATGTTAGCGGTTGTTTCCTAGCTACACACCGCGTCACCGTGCTAAGCTGTGCTTGCCCTCTGTTGGGGTCACTGTGTTCTGGTGGGTTGAAGCTTAATCAGTGGGTGTAGCACAACAGCCACCCAGACCGGGACTCGAACCCTAGTCTCCAACGTGGGTTGGTAGCTCACCACCCACCAAGCCTCCACCCAGATGTAAGTAGAGGTCTGCCCTGACACCATTGCAGTCCTTGGTGACGTTGAGGCGGTCTGTATGGTGTGGTGGTGCTCCATGACTCGTAGGGCGCCACTGCTTGGTGGATGGTTGTGGTGGCTCAGGTGCAGCGGTACGGTGCGGTCCTGCCTACGTCACATGCGCGACCGAGCGGGGAACCTACCCACCAGGTTTCATTCCTGTTGGTTGGCTCCTTCTGGGTGGAGCTCAACCGGACCCAACCGGCTCAGACGGTCTGAAGACGGAGCCACCGCTGCTCCTCAGTTTAACGATTTCTCCAGGACTGCCTCTGGCGACCGTGCCTGCTGTCTTGTCGCGCTTCTGACGCGGTTGCTCTTGTTTCCCCAGGCCGAGGAGCAGCTCCGGATCGTGGAGGAGCAGCGCAAGATCCACGAGGAGCGCATGAAGCTGGAGCAGGAGCGCCAGCGGCAGCAGAAAGAGGAGCAGAAGATGATCCTGGGCAAGGGCAAGTCACGGCCCAAACTCTCCTTCTCCCTGAAGGCGACGGACTGAAGCACGGGCCCAGCCGCCGCCTCTCCAGACTCGGGGCTCCGCTCTCCAGGGCCCCTCTCCACAGGCACCAGCCGCTCAGCACAGATCTAACGCGATGTGTCTAGAAAAGAAAAAGAAAAAAGTGTTTTTTGTTTTTTCGTTTTTTTTGTTTTTAGCGAGTGGAAGCCTTGTCCCTGTTTTGTATTACTGACTGTTGCGTAGGAAGCCGTCACCTCCCTCCCACGTTCTCTGTAGACCTGACGGAGAGACGTGTGGGAGAACCGTACGGGTGGAGGAGGAACACCGGTGTGGAGAAACTCTGAAATGGACGCTCCGAGAGTGGGCGGATGAGTGTCTGCGCTTGAGAGCATCTGGCGAAACGTCTTTCAGTCTTTTTCGTAATTTATTCATGGATTAAACAGACCAGGACGAGAGCAGCGCTTGACCTCGAGCCAGCGAGCCTCGGTAACAAACCTCCACCAGGTCCACACTCCGGCGAGAAGCAGTATGGCACCCGGGCTCATAAAAGATCTCAGAGTAGGAACGCTGATGTGGGACCACGTTCCCGGTTTCCAGATTCCAGCAGCGTCTGGCGGTCAAGGAGAAGAGTGTATGGGAAGCCCATGTGTCTGAGCTGGCTTCTTCAGATTCGCTGTTCCACCTTAAACACTGCAGAATGAAACTGCTGCTCCGTTTAAGGTGGAACGGGAAGTTAGTCCCTAAAAATCTAGGACTTTAGGCTTGTAAATTGTAGACCGTATGTCGAAACTCTCTGACATATTAATTACATGGGGGTGTAAATTTTTGGTAGCACTAGAAAAATAATATTACCTGTCAAATATGAATTCCTGTCTCATCTGTCTTTTAGGCCGAAGTTAGCTTCTTAAACCGGCACGAAATTTACTGTTCCACCTTAAATATATCAGCTGTTCCATTCAGGTGCCTGTACAGCTAGCAGAATGCTGCTCCATTTAAGGTGGAACAGAAAATTAGTCCCTGAATAAGCTGCCATAAAAGAGATTTTAGCTTTGTAGAAGTCCGCTGAGCAGTACTGAGATATATTCATCTGCATGTTGTGTTTATTATTTGGCCCAATAAACAAAACAGCAATTCAAACAACAACAACATTTTTAATATAAAAATAAATTTAAAACTATTTAAAAATAACAAATAATTCACACCTCAAATTCTCCTAGGCTTCTTTTTACACAGCTTTTGGTAGAAAATTAGCGATTCTGCCTTAAATATAGCAACAGTTTCATACAGCACTGCCCCGTTTAAGGTGGAACAGGAAATCTGGATAAAAGCCGAGTGGCATACTTGCCTCTGGGAACATCAGATGTTCAAATTCACTGTTCCACCTTAAATATATCAGCTGTTCCTTTCAGGCGCCTGTACAGCTAGCAGAATGCTGCTTCATTTAAGGTGGAACAGAAAATTAGTCCCTAAATAAGCTGCCATAAGAGATTTTAGCTTTGTAGAAGTTCAAATGGGGAACAACGTTCACCTATTAACTTACAAAAAAAAAACAATTTTAAAATATTTCTACTGTTAAAAAACATAGACCATATCTAACATAACGTATATCGAAACTCACCGAATTTAACTATACTGGGATATAAATATTTGTGCCACAAAAATAATACACTGTACCAAATATTAATTCATGTCTCAACTCTCCTTAAGGCAGCATTCTGTTTAAATTCACTGTTCCACCTTAAAAGTAGCAGCAGTTATGTTTTGCACAGTAAACAGATTATTGTGTCTATTAAAAGTAGGTCTGAGAAAGCGAGGGAACATCCCATAATAATAAGCCACTGTTACACTACAGAAGTACCCAAGCATGTTAACTGATATTAAACAGCTTTCTGTTTAAATTCGCCGTTCCACCTTAAATACATCAGCTGTTACTTTCAGGCGCCTGTACAGTTAGCAGAATGCTGCTCGATTTAAGGTGGAATGGAAAATTAGTCTCTAAATTAGTGGCTATGAAAGAGACTTTAGCCTTGTAAAAGTTCCGATGGGGAAACAAGGTTCAGCTTTGTTTACCACTGAGTAGTACTGAGATATATTCATCTGCATGTTGTTTTTATTGTTTGGCCTAATAAACAAAACAGTAGTTCAAACAACAACAACATTTTATATATAAAAATAATTTTAAAACTATTTAAAAATAACAAATAATTCACACCTCAAATTCTCCTAGGCTTCTTTTTACTCAGGTTTTGGTAGAAAATTAGCGATTCCGCCTTAAATATAGCAGCAGTTTCATACAGCACCGTTTAAGGTGGAACAGGAAATCTGGACTTGCCTCTGGGAACGTCAGATGCTTCTGGAATGTGAACGGTGTGTGCTGTTACCTAGAACTGACTTGTGTGTTGTTCTGATTTGGGCAGGTGATGATGGTTTCATAGGTCAGTTATTTCTTCACCTGTCTCATTTTTGATCATGGAGTCCTGGACATCCAGTCGTCACAGGTTGTGATTAAGTACTGTACTGCGTTCTACGTCTTTAACATCACTGCACGTTATTTTTTTTTAATCTCTGCGCTAATACTGAGCTGGGTTCGTCCGAGCAGTCGTAACCGAGTATCTGAGGGATGTTTTTACGATGGGTTTGAAAGTTGCTCGGCCAGTCGGATCCCAGAGCTATTGTATAGGTGGTGTTTTGATGGGTCACGTCGTTTTTCATGTGTCTTACCGTAATAACCAGATTTTATAATTCTGTAGTTTGGCTATCCAGTGTTCTTATTAGTAGCCAGGGGCTTTCACAAACCGAATTGGTCATAGCTAATCAGATTCAGCCGTATCTGGTTGTGTTTTTGAGGTAATGTCTGAAGTTTTATAGTTTTATATTTGTTCCTGTTTTTTTTTTTATTGACTTTAGTTACTGTGAGAAATGTGAAGTGTGAGATTTATCGAAATTTGTATAGGGTGGTCAGGTAGGCGGTGCCACTCTGTGGCCTGACACCAAATTTGAGCTATTTTTGTAAATCCGAAAAAATTCTGTGGCTAATTTTTGTAAGTCTGGATGACTTCGGTCCTGTGTTCGATTACTTTTCTGGTGTTTGGTGTGGGGTAAAAACCTGAACTGGGCTCGGTCTCCTACTCTGAGATGCTTTATGAACTGCAGTGTTGATTTGTGATGAAATCTGTGCTTGGTTAAATCTTGGTTACCGCTGGTTAGCATAGCTAGCTTCAGTCCATTTAGCCATATTAGCCTAGGTTCACGCTAGCGGGCGACACGCGATCCAATTCAGATTTTCACAACTTCATGCTAAAGACTAATGTTGTGGTGAAGCAGGATTGTGAAAGATTGACTCCAACTGAACACAGGGGGGGCCGAGGCCCCCCCAGCTTCTGGTCCCAGTTCTCAGCAGTGTAGTGGTGAACATGGAGGAGACCCTCATAACCGCCGTTTCCTCGTTTTTCAGTGTATACGACGCGCCTTTGTACATATACATCTCTAGAGAAATGACGTGTGAACGAATGTAGCGGGTATTGTTGGGGTCTCGGGGGAGTTAGGTTGCTAGTTGGGTTAGCGATCATGCTAACCAGTCACTAGAGCTAGCCACGAATGCAAGCAGTCAGGATTCCAAACAAATATGGACAAACTTGAGGCAGCTTGTCGCCTGCTGGTGTGAAGGTGAGGTCAGGTAGGTAATACTGAACCCTGTGGACTGAACACGGCCAGTTCACAGCCAGTAGGTTAATAGGAACGTACATGGTTATGATGTTCTGCAGTTCTGATGTAGAAATGGAACACTGGTCACATGGGCCGACCAGCGGGTACCTTTTTAAAGCTGACTCCAATAAAATCCCATACCTCTGTCTGTCTGTTTACTGTGACGCTTCCTTGCGACGAATGTTTGTGTAGGAGGCTTTCGGAAGAGTGGTTTCAGGGTCAGGTGGACGTCTGCTGGACGTCCCCATTCGCTTTAGTAGTAAGGTTCATCTACTGCCCACCTTGAACCCGCCCCAGAGTGACGTCTTTGGAAATTTCTTTATCACCGTCTACTACCAGCTATGGAGACTGTAAAGACGGTTCTGCCTGAGATGTCCATGAACCAAAGGGTCACACTTCCCAGGAGTCCTGGAGTCGTGAGGCCTACATCCATTAATACGGCATGTACATGGTGGGTTACAATTCTGGCCCTGAGCTCGTTCTCACGTGTTATATATATTTAGTGGTGTAAAAACTCCACCCGGAGAACTACCTTCGCACTGTTTCTGACCAGGCTAACATATGCATCCTAGTTAGCTGTTTGTGGCCATATTTAGCATTAGCTAGAGTAATGTATTTAGCTCTACTAGCTTTATCTCGACCTAGCTACCATTGCCAGAGTAAAGTATGTAGCCTAGTTAGCTGTATTTGGACCTAGCTAACATTAGCTAGAGTAACATTTAGTCTATTTAGCTGCATCTGGACTTAGATATCATTAGCTAGAGTAACATTTAGTCTAGTTAGCTGTATCCAGACCCAGCTAACGTTAGCTAGAGTAACATTTAGTCCAGTTTGCTGTATCTGGACCCAGCTAACGTTAGCTAGAGTAACATTTAGTCCAGTTAGCTGTATCTGGACCTAGCTAACATTAGCCAGAGTGACATTTAGTCCAGTTAGCTGTATCTGGACCTAGCTAGCATTAGTCAGAGTAACTTTTAGTCTATTTAGCTGCATCTGGACCTAGATATCATTAGCTGGAGTTACATTTAGTCCAGTTAGCTGTATCTGGACCCAGCTAATGTTAGCCAGAGTAACATTTAGTCCAGTTAGCTGTATCTGGACCTAGCTAACATTAGCTAGAGTGACATTAGCCCAGTTAGTTGCATCTGGACTTAGCTAGCATTAGTCAGAGTAACATTTAGTCTATTTAGCTGCATCTGGACCTAGATATCATTAGCTAGAGTAACATTTAGTCTAGTTAGCTGTATCCGGACCCAGCTAACGTTAGCTAGAGTAACATTTAGTCCAGTTAGCTGTATCTGGACCTAGCTAACATTAGCTAGAGTGACATTAGCCCAGTTAGCTGTATCTGGACCTAGCTAGCATTAGTCAGAGTAACATTTAGTCTATTTAGCTGCATCTGGACCTAGATATCATTAGCTAGAGTAACATTTAGTCTAGTTAGCTGTATCCGGACCCAGCTAACGTTAGCTAGAGTAACATTTAGTCCAGTTAGCTGTATCTGGACCTAGCTAACATTAGTTAGAGTGACATTAGCCCAGTTACCTGTATCTGGACCTAGCTAGCATTAGTCAGAGTAACATTTAGTCCAGTTAGCTGTATCTGGACCTAGCTAGCATTAGTCAGAGTAACATTTAGTCTATTTAGCTGCATCTGGACCTAGATATCATTAGCTAGAGTAACATTTAGTCTAGTTAGCTAGAGTAACATTTAGTCCAGTTAGCTGTATCTGGACCCAGCTAATGTTAGCCAGAGTAACATTTAGTCTATTTAGCTGCATCTGGACCTAGCTAACATTAGCTAGAGTGACATTAGCCCAGTTAGTTGCATCTGGACCTAGCTAGCATTAGTCAGAGTAACATTTAGGCTATTTAGCTGCATCTGGACCTAGATATCATTAGCTAGAGTAACATTTAGTCTAGTTAAATGTATCTGGACCCAGCTAACGTTAGCTAGATTAACATTTAGTCCAGTTAGCTGTATCTGGACCTAGCTAACGTTAGCTAGAGTGACATTTAGCCCAGTTAGCTGTATCTGGACCTAGCTAGCATTAGTCAGAGTGACATTTAGTCCAGTTAGCTGTATCTGGACCTAGATATCATTAGCTAGAGTAACATTTAGTCTAGTTAGCTGTATCTGGACCTAGATATCATTAGCTAGAGTAACATTTAGTCTAGTTAGCTGTATCTGGACCCAGCTAACGTTAGCTAGATTAACATTTAGTCCAGTTAATGTTCTCTGGACCTAGCTAACTTTAGCTATAGTAAGGTCTGTGCCCTAGTTAACTTTCTGGACCTAGCTAACATTAGCTAGGTCAGTGTTTCTCAGCCCTGGTCCTGGAGGGTTTTTAAAGTGGACTGTATAATTCCACGAGTGCTATTTCATAGTTTGATGTCTACAGTAAAGCGTTACGATTAAGGAGAACCTACGAAAAGGAACCGGTTCTGAGCTTTTGACTGGTAGTGTATGACTGTTAAGATGGGACTGAGTAGTATGTAAGCTAGATTAAGCTGTCGTTAAGGTTAGCTGGATGTACGCACACCTGTATCCAGACTAGCCTGTAGCATTCCAGTTTCCAGGAACCTGTGACTCATCTCATGTTCATTTTACCGACACATGGATTTTTAAATTCTTCTGAAGCTAAAAACAATACTGAAGAATAGTAACATATGACCATAACCTGAATATGTTCCACCTTGCTCACTAATATGGCCGTCTGTGCGAAAATTAAACCAGTCTTGGGCCAAACAATGAGTGCTAGTAAACACCGCTAGCCCTGCTAACATTAGCCATGCTAGCTAACAGAACTATGCACAATTAAAGCACGGCCAGGATGTTTAGGTAGGGAAACATGTTCTGGTTTAAATCACTCAGTCCGCTTTGCTTTGTACACGCTAGCCGTAGCTTAGCTACTGCCAAAGTTTAGCTAGCTATGCTAATCACCACTGGATCCACACTGGCCTAGTTTTGTCATAAGCTAAAGCTAATCAGCCTGTTCACACTTTTTTCATGAACTTCTGAGGATTTTTTTATTTGCAGTGATCCCCATAAGCTAACTCCAGGTTCTCCGATTTGAACTGTACGCTGGAGGAACTTTCTATGGTGGGACATGAGGTCAGTAGAACCGTAAGGTTCTCCAATAAATCCTCTGAGCTGTGTGTACTGCTTCCAGGGCTGATTGATGAGTGGTGAGTGATTCCACCATTTGGGTGCCATTCAGGCGGTGTTTGAGTTCAAGTCGGAAAACTGGGAAATGACGATTCCCCATCCGTCTGAGGAACCATTTCACCACGGAGAACCCATCGTTCTATATATTTCTGCTATTCTCAAGATTGCCATTATAACATAAGCAGAACCCTATTTGAGGCCATAAAGAACCATCTATATAGAACCATTTCATGTTTACATTGTTCTTTGCCTGGTGAAATTCATCTATACAGAACTCGTGGTTCTATGTAGCACCAAATAGGGTTCTCTTATTGTTATGACATCCAGCTCATAACAATAGCAGAACAACAGAATATAGAACCTATACAGAACCACAAAGAACACATATCTTTTGAATGCGAAGAACAATTTCACCCTGCAAAGAACTATTTAAACATGACATGGTTCTGTATAGAACCCACTGTTCTTTACGTTTATGCTATTGTTATGAGCTTAACACCATAACATTAGCAGAACCCTATTTGGTGCAGTATAGAACCAAGGGTTCTGTATAGATGGAATTTTTTCATGTAAAGTAAAATTTATACATGACATGGTTCTATATAGATGGTGCTTTAAGAACTGAAACGTGAATGGTTCTATGTAGAACCCATCGTTCTATGTACTGTGTGTCAGCTATTGTTACAAGCTTGACACCACAACAATAGCAGAACTGTATTTGGTGCTATCTGGAACCATCTATACAGAACCATTTAACTCCTGGTTCTAGGTAGAACTGTACTGAAGAACCCTGGAGGAACGCTGTTTTCTCAGACTGTAATGTAGTGAGTGTCCACTAGAGGGCAGCCTGTAGTCGCGCTCAGACGCTGACAGAGTGGCTCCCCGGGGTGGAGGTGCTGTAGTGGGACTAAGACCACCTTGCTGGAATACACGTTGGGGGTGTTGGTGGGGGGGTGTGTGTGGAGTGTTGGTGTGTGTGTGTTGGGGGGGGGCGCTAATGAAACGCTTCCTCCTCTCTCTAATGATGGTTTGCTTTACGGGGCTGTGTTATCTGACACGTGTCGCGAGGCAAATACACACAAGGTGGGGGGGGCACTTAACGCTGGAGCGGGACGGGGGTGTGAAGGTGGTCTCACCTCCGCGCTGCTTGTCATCCAATTATCTCCCACCTGCCGGCGGCTCTCTTTGAACAGCTCAATAAACACTCCGCTGGCCAAACGGCCGCTCGGCCCGTCCGGTCGCACCGCTCCGTCTGTGCAGGCTGATCTGGTCCCCGGGCAGGACGCTGAGGGCCCCCCGGTCAGGGGACGTGTGAGTGAGTGTGAGGGTGAGGGTGAGTGTGAGTGTGTGGATGTTCTAGGTGTAAATCAGTGAGCACGTCAGAGAACCCACTTCACACTGCAGTACATTCATACTGGATTAGTGCAGGATATTACTGTCTAACTATTCAACTGTGTATACCTGTATACCTGTATACCTGTATCACTATATAACTGTATAACTATATAACTATAAAACTATATATCAATATAACTATATAACTGTATTACTATAAAACTATATAACTATATAACTGTATATCTATATACCTGTCTAACTATTCAACTCTATAACTGTATAACTATATAACTATATATCTATATACCCGTATAACTATATAACTGCATATCTATATAACTGTATAACTATATAACTATAACTATTTAACTTTATAACTATATAACTGTATATCTATATTACTGTCTAACTATTTAACTGTATACCTGTATAACTATATAACTGTATATCTATATAACTATAGAACTATATAACTGTATATCTATATAACTATAGAACTATATACCTGTCTAACTATTCAACTATAACTATATAACTATATAACTGTATAACTGTATAACTATATAACTGTATATCTATATAACTATATAGCTGTATAACTATATAACTGTATATCTATATACTGTATAACTATATAACTGTATATCTATATAACTATAACTGTATATCTATATAACTCTATCTATATAACTGTATATCTATATAACTATATAACTGTATATCTATATAACTGTATAACTGTATATCTATATAACTGTATATTTATATAACTATATAACGGTATATCTATATAACTGTATAACTATATTACTGTATAACTATATAACAGTTTATTAGTGTATAACTATATAACTGTTTATTATGTAACTGTATAACCATATAACTGTATATAACTATATTACTGTATATCTATATAACTGTTTATCTATATTAGTGTATCTCTATATAACAAAATAACTATATTACTATATTACTTTATAACTATATAACTGTATATCTATATACCTGTATAACTATATAACTGTATATCTATATACCTGTATAACTATATAACTATAGAACGGTATAGCTATATTACTATATCTATATTACTGTATAACTGTATAACTATATAACTGTATATCTATATTAATATATAACTATATAACTGTATATCTATATTAATATATAACTATATAACAGTTTATTAGTGTATAACTATATAACTGTATATCTATATTACTATATAACTATATAACTGTATATTTATATAACTACATAACGGTATAGCTATATAACTGTATAACTATAAAACTGTTTATCTATATTAGTGTATAACTATATAACTGTATATCTATATAACTATATAACTATATTACTGTATATCTATATAACTGTTTATCTATATTAGTGTATAACTACCTAGCTATATAACCCTATATAACTATATTTATATACAGTGTATACACTGAAGTGAGCTCTGTGTTTAAACGGTCCTGTAAATGTGACGATCTGAAATCTAAAGCCCCCCGTTCGCTCCCAGCTCTCCGTCTGCGTCTGGCTCTGAACCCCTGATTCATCTTCCATGTTCCAGTAATCTGACTGGCTGTAATTGAATGAGTTAATTAAATTGAGAGCTCTCTTTGGAGACCTTCAGACGAACACCCGCCATCACACCATCACCAGCCTGCCAACAGCCCGGCTCGCGGACTGACACAACCTCCATTTACAGTTCAAAAGAGGGGGAAGAAGCAGGAGTGATAAAAGAGCCCCTCGCTCCTTTCACACCACTTACACAGACTCGTTTACATTACCTGCAGCTCCTCCTGCCTTTACTGCCTCGCCTCCACCCAAATCAGGGCCTGCCTCGGCTCTGGGTCACTCATATTATCAATAATGCTAGTTCAGTTACAGACTCCATCACTCTGTACTACTAGGACAGGGCTGTGTAAGCTTTCTCACATTTGGTGAGCTAATAATAATAATAATAATAATAATAATAATAATTTACTAAATTAAGAATGTGTTTCCCTCATTGGCTGAGGAGGTAGTGATACTACACCATGACTAAAACTATAGAGTAAAATTATGTGCTAGTATACTAAAGTCATTTCTCCAAAATTAAAATTTTACAGGAAAAGGAAAACTATACGAGATTTTGAATAGAAGTCAAGGTAACCAGAATTCTTTCTAAGCAACTTTGGGCCATATCTTTTGGTCCACTCATCACGAAATTTACACACAATGTAAAGGACAGTGAACTTTATCAAACAGCTGCAAAAAAAATTTTTTTAATAAAATAATAATATATGTGTTTTTTTAATAATTTTTTTTTTTTTGACTTTTTTATGGAATTTAAAAACTCTGGTTGCCCTTCACGTTGTGTTGAAATGTCACCATTAACAGACCAACAGAAATCCTCTAAAATGGACTTGGAAAACGTCTGGTTACCTTGACTTCCATTAGAAGTCAGGGGCATTTTTCCGTCTCCTGGGAAGTTGCTGTTTTTGGAGATATGATGTTTCGTTCTGACAGTATTAAACAGGTTACAGCCGGTTTTCCTTCGGCTGTTCTAGCATCGGTTTATTCACCATCAGGGTATAACTATAGAACTATATCTATATAACTATAGAACTATATAATTCTATATCTTTATGCTATATCTTATATATAACCTACATTACAGCAGAGCTGCCTCATGAGCACCTTAACCCAGTCCAGCCAGCCTCTAAGTCTAAGGCCTCGTAGAAGGATGGATGAGCAGTGCAGTACATGTGATGTAGTGAGGTGTATATGGGATCTCTGATGTCTGAACAGAGACTTTACAGGAGAGGGGGAAACACATACCGCACCTTTAATCTCACCTTTAAAACCAGAGGAGGTCATACTGGGCCATTTCTCCTCCGGACAGATTCCTCACACTAGTAGAACCACACAGAAGAGAACAGGAGACGTTCCTTCACGTTGTAGTTTCGGGACAGTGAGAATTCGGAACTTTGGGAATTACAGTTATTCATTACATGGTATTAAACCTGGGAAAGACGTCTGGTTACCTTGACCTGCATTAAAAACTCAAATAGCCAGATTTCATTTTTACTTTCTAGCAGCAGATTATTCACCATCTCTCAGTGTGAACATGTTAATATGCAAAAGAAAAAAAAAAAATTATAATAACTCCGCATAATATTACTAATAATGTAAATAATATAAATAATAATGTAAAAGTAAATATTGTAAATAATAATAATAATAAAAATAATAATAATGTAAATACTAATAATACTAACACTTACTACTAATAATGTAAATAATAATAATAATAATAATAATAATAATAATAATGCAACTACTAATAAAACACTCCTACTACTAATAGTAATGTAAATAATGTTGTTAATAATAATAATAATAATGTAAATACTTATGATACTACTGCTAATAATAATAATGTAAATAATATTGTTAATAATAATAATAATAATAAAAATAAAAATAATGTAAATACCAATGATACTACTGCTACTAATAATAATAATGTAAATAATGTTGTTAACAATAATTATAATAATGTAAATACTAATAATACTAACACTCTTACTACTAATGTAAATATTATTATTAATAATAATAATAATAATAATGTAAATACTAATAATACTAATACTCTTACTACTAATAATGTAAATAATGTTATTAATAATAATAATAATAATAATAATAATAATAATAATAATGTAAATACTAATAATACTAACACTCTTACTACTAATAATGTTATTAATAATAATAATAATAATAATGTAAATACTAATAATACTAACACTCTTACTACTAATGTAAATATTATTATTATTATTATTAATAATAATAATAATAATAATAATAATAATGTAAATACTAATAATACTAATACTCTTACTACTAATAATGTAAATAATGTTATTAATAATAATAATAATAATGTAAATACTAATAATACTAACACTCTTACTACTAATAATGTAAATAATGTTAATAATAATAATAATAATAATAATAATAATAATGTTAATAAAGCATTTCTTTTGCTTTTTAGAAACACATACAGGAACCGTTCCTCCTCAATCTGAAGAACCAGTTCACCGCACAGAACGTGTCTTGTTTCTGTAAAGCTAGAACTCATGGTTCTAAACAGAACCAGACCAGCCTGTGCTTTGCATGGTTAGAGCGTTCTTCAGATTGATGGGCAATGTGTTCTATGCAATATGTGCTGACCCATTTTCTAAAAGGTTCTACACGGAACCATGTGTACCTTCAGTCTGAATATTCCAATATACAGAACCCACTTCAACATGCAGTGTTCCTATGTAGAACTCATGGTTCTAAACAGAACCTTTTTGTGCACAAATGGTTCTTTGCATGGTGAAATGGAATGGTTCTTCAGGTGGATGGGGGAAAAAGCTGGGTATGGTTCTATAGAGCACCAAACAGGGTTCTACTGTGGTTCTGCAGTTTTGATGAGCCACTTTGGTGCTGTTCTACATAGAACCATACACAACATCAATCTAGAGAACCATTCCACCATACAAGGAGCCATTTAAGCATGAAAAGTTTCTATGTGGAACTCATGGTTCTAGATAAGAAGCGCTGCACGTGCGAATATGAGTGCTCTCCTGGTTTATCCAGCCAACACAGCCCACTGAAATGAACCGGCTCCATTCAGATAGGGGCAGAGGGGGCGGGGCCTGTGTGGGACAGTGGGCGGGGTGTTTGAGCGCTCACCGGGAGGCGTGGCCCAAAGGAACACAGAGGACTCAGTCTATAGGCAGCCGAGGGCGGGGTTTGTATGAATGCGGGGGGCGGAGCCTACACGAACACAGCGGACTCACAGCGCGGCTCCGAGGCAGTCCAGCTCGAGGCCGAGGAGGTGGAAGTTCTGGAGAACTTGAGCGGCTTCCTCCGGGTGTACACCGCAGCTTCGCCCCCAGGGACGCTCTGAGACCGGCGGGAGAGGATCGCCCCCCCGGCTGGATTACCGCCCACCGCCCGTCCGTAGCACCGTGCGCGGGATTACCGTAGTCCGGATTACAGCGCCAGAGCCGCGGTGAGCGGAGGTGAGGGCCAGCTGCGTGACGGCCAGCGGTGCTTTGATCTCCAGCGGATGAAGGCAGAGCCTCCGCGGATATATCCCGACACCAGAGTGGCCGTCCCCGCGCCTCAGCCCAGCAGGTCCGGCTCCAGCTCCATCCCTTCCTCCCTCCCTCCGGAGAGCCCAGGTTCCAGCCGTCCAGCCCGCCGCGCCGTGCGATGGAGCCCCTGTGGAGATGCCTGTTCGGACTTCTGGTCCTCGCTGGGCGGCTCAGGATCTCCAGGTCCACCATCTTAGACTCCATTTACTGGAACACCTCCAACACCAAGTAAGTTTGAACCACCTTCTCCACCTTCTCCAGCTGCTCCGCCCTCAGGTTCTAACATAGGTTCTGTGGTGAAGACCACCCACCACTTCGATCTGTTGCACAGCCAGGCTGTGGAAGCTACCCAGCCCTTGTGGGGAAGCCTCGGAACCTTCACCTCTACGCCTAACGAAGGGTGGTTCCCTCAAGGGTTCTCCAGTATCTGTATCATGCCCCGAAATGGTTCCTCCGATTGATCCAGGAAGTGTTGTATATGGTTCTACTTAGAGCCAAAAGGGTTCTGGTGCCTGTTTTATTGGGTTCTCCTAAGGTTCTGTCTGCATAGAACCATACACGGCACCTTCCTGAATGTTGGTGTATAGATAGAACGTCTCTTTGCGTAGTGAAGCGAATTGGTTCCTCAGAGGTGCTGTGTATGGTTCAGCACCGAATAGGGTTCTGCTGTTGTTGGGAGGACCCATTTTGGTGCTATATAGCGGTTCTACATAGACCCATATACAACATCAATCTGGAGAACCATTCCACCATGCAAAGCACCATCCACGGATGGAATGTTTCTATGTAGGACTCATGGTAGAACCACTGACTTTACTGGAGAACCCTTGAGGAACCCTGTTTGACTCTCATGTATGACTCTCTGCTCGTACTCAACGTCCAGCCTTTGAGGGAACCAGGGAACTGTAGAACCAGGGAACTGTAGAACCAGGGAACTGTAGACCCATTCTCAAAGGTTCTCCAGCTTTTAGTTGATGTATAGTTGGCTCATAGTTCAGTCCTGAAGAGTGTTTTGAAGGTATATGCAGGATTCTAGATCTAGAACCGGCAGTGATAGAACCCCCAGTTCTCCTAAATGTCCAGTGACCTCTGACCTCCGTCTGTAATGTTGATATCGGTCCACTCCATGTTCAAGTATATATTCAGAAATCACGTTCATGACGGACGAGTACACGCTTAGAACCATATCACCGCCATCCGGACGGAACCTCAACCATTCCCACGTCCGTCCCTGTTGACCTGTTGACCCAGTGAAATGGCCCTCAGGTTCCACTGACTCAGTGAAAGTTCTGGAGCTACGATAGGACAGCGGGACCATGTCTCCACCCGTCCTGCGTGCAGCCCTCCACCCTGACAGTACATCATCCCGGATCCATCATTCCGCAGCACATCCATATCCATTAGGGGAGCTTCCAGAGCGGGCCGTCTGGTTCCCATCACCCCCACTGTGGTCGGTCCGGACTTGATAACTTTCAGATGTCCTCCTTCACGTCCCGACCGTGGCTTAGTAGGGTGGACTTGACTGGGGAGGGTCTCGGTTTGGGGTCAAACGGACAGGACGCCGATGTAGCGCCGTTTAGTGGAGGTTTGGACGGAGGTTTGGACGGAGGTTTGAACATCTGTGGCGTAGCTGGACTCGGCACACAGTGTCGCTTTCACGTCGCATCATTACGAGCCGAAACAAAAGCTTCACTGGGCCAGCCTCCCTCCACCCTCCCTCCACCCCTCCCCTCTGGCAAGGTGGAGGTCTGAGGGTTAATGCCTCCTAATGGAGGTGGCCGAGGGTCTGCCATTTGGCCGGCTGAACCGAGCCCGTATTTAGACGTCACCGGGGCGAGCCTTTGGGGATTAGTGTGAGCGAGCGACTGGCGGGGCTAACTCGTGCGGGTGCCCTCGGCGGCCCACCGCACCTAGCTGTTACAGGTAATTAGCCTGTCAGATAGAACCAGTAGACTAACTCGGCTTAGCCCGGGCGAAGCTAGCGCTGTCATAACACCGCCTAACCCTACACCCGCCTGGCCCCTCCCCGTCCCCCCGCTCCCCTCCGTATCCAGGCCTGGGTTCGGGAGCTCCAGGGACTCCGGGGGTCATCTTTGTCACGGGGGTCTGGAGACAAAAGGCTCTCGAGGTTGAGAGATCAGTCCCTCCACCGCCACCCCCACTCTCCAGTTGGCAGGGTCCGTACTGAAGCTGGAGCGGCAGGGGTGCTAAGGAGGGGTGGGAACGCTTCCTGTCTTCTCAGAGACCCTCAGGAAAACCCCAAAACAACAGCCCCCCCCCCTCCTCCTCTTTTTTTGTTTCGGGTCCTGATGAGTTTATGGGGGCCCGTGGTGGTCCGAGTCACCCTGTTTATTTTATAGGGTCTCTGTAAAGAACAAAGCGCTAGGAACGCTAACGGCACGTGTGGAATAACAGTCCTGACCCGGGTCAGCTTTTAACAGTGATGGCTCTGGGTTCCTCCTGAAAGAACCTCCACATAATGGGAGGGGTTGAGGCTAACAGTGGGGTCTTCAGCTTCGGCCCTCCCTAACCCCAGTAAGAGGGCCACCAGGCATTCAGGCCCAATTCAGCTTTACGTGGAACCTGGACAAAACAACTGGGGAACCTCCGTGATATACCAGGTAACGGTAGCTTCTAGAACTGTAGGTCCTAGCCAAGATCCCTTTAGGAACCTTTATATTTGAGAGTGGGTCTTTATTCAGAATCGGGTCACTGGGTTTCATGGACGTCCTCCTTGGTTCCCTCTTAGAACTGTATACTGGGTTTCTTGGAATTCCTCTGTGGTTCCTCTTAGAACTGTACCTCCAGGCCAAGAACCTTTTAGGAACCTTTATATTTAGGGGTAGAGCTTGATCTGGAACCAGGTCATTGGGTTTCATGGACGTCCTCCTTGGTTCCCTCTTAGAACTGTATACTGGGTTTCTTGGAATTCCTCAGTGGTTCCTTCTAGAACTGTACCTCCAGGCCAAGAACCATTTAGGAACCTTTATATTTGAGAGTAGGACTTGATCTGGAATCGGGTCACTGGGTTTCATGGACGTCCTCCTTGGTTCCTCATGGAACTGTATATTGGGTTTCTTGAAAGTCCTTCTTGGTCCTTCCTAGAACTGTGGGTCAAGCCAAGAACCCATTAGGAACCTTTATATTTGAGAGTGGGTCTTTATTCAGAATCAGGTCTCTAGGTTTCATGGATGTCATCCTTGGTTCCCTCTTAGAACTGTATACTGGGTTTCTTGGAATTCCTCAATGGTTCCTCCTAGAACTGTAGGTCCAAGCCAAGAACCCTTTAGGAACCGTTATATTTAGGAGTAGGGCTTGATCTGGAATTGGATCACTGGGTTTCATGGACGTCCTCCTTGGTTCCTCATGGAACTGTACATTGGGTTCTTCCTAGAACTTTACATCCAAGCCAAGAACCATTTAGAAACCTTTATATCTGAGAGTAGAGCTTGATCTGGAACCGGGTCATTGAATTTCTTGGACATCCTCCTTGGTTCCTTCTTAGAACTGTGCATTGGGTTTCTTAAAAAGTCCTTTTCGGTTCTTCCTAGACTGTAGGTCCAAGCCAAGAACCTTTTAGGAACCTGTCTACTTGAGAGTAGGGCATGATCTGGAATCGGGTCACTGGGTTTCTTGGACGTCCTCCTTGGTTCCTCATGGAACTGTACATTGGGTTCTTCCTAGAACTGTACATCCAAGCCAAGAACCGTTTAGGAACCTTTATATCTGAGAGTAGGGCTTGATCTGGAATCGGGTCACTGGGTTTCTTGGACGTCCTCCTTGGTTCCTCCTAGAACTGTCCACTTGGGTCAACCATCAAAGGCCACCAGTGAATCGTTCTATAGTGGTGTAGGTGGTAAAGGTCTAGATACAATCTGGAAAGTCATTTTCTTTGGGGAACGTTTTGCCTTGGGTATCCCTATCCCTCCACCCTACAGGGATCAAGGAGAAGCCCCGAACATCGTCCCGGACATTCGGCAGGGTGTTGGTTACCAGCGATGGAGCTGTTGGAGGTTCTAAGTACCTCTGGTTCCCATCGCCGGCGCTGAATCCACGTCTCCACAGTGGAGCGTTTCACCCCAGACCGCTCTGAACTGCTTTGTTTACATCTCGGATTGGATTGGATTGGACGGAGTTCCCCTTTACGGTGCCGCGGAGTGGGCGGAGGAGCCTCCATCAATACTCTGATGTGAAATTTATGAGCTGGGATCGCTTAGGATACACAGAGTACCGCACACCTGCATGGTGGGGACGTGATGGATGGGAAGTGAAACTCGGATCCAGCAGGGAAGGAATGTTAATGGCTTGCATACTTGGTCTTCATAAGAAACGTGCGGGCGGGTGGGGGAAGGAGAGGCTCCCCGCTGACCCCATCATCGCCGAATGGGTGGTGCTAAGGCTAAAGATCCTCCATAATTGCTATATGGTCACTTTCTAATTCGGGTTCGGAGACAAAGGTCCCGGGACGGGGCGGAGGGAAATTGCCTGGCGTCGTTCGAGCTGGGTTTACAACAGAAGGAGGGGCTCGGCCGAGGCTTCCTTCTGTTGTAAAACAAAAGTGGTCCTGCATTGTTCGAGACCGCCAGCTTGTAACCGCCTCAGGGGTCAGCGCTCGCCAAGGGTCCCGGGTTAGGTATTGTAATCAGGGGGAGCCCGGCCCACTCAGGCGCTCCGTTTAGGCAGCTCCGCTTGATCTCGCCTGTTTGCATTCCTGATTCATTGATCTGATTGGAAACGCCAGACCTTCAAGCTAATATTACTGGACCCCCGCTCAGCCCCCCCACCCACTCCCCCCATCCCGGGGGACCAGGAGGCGCAGGAAGAGTCGCCTTCCCGGCTTGATAACACGGGGGCAGAGAGACCACCAGGGTTACCTCTGTCTATCTATCTATCTATCTATCTATCTATCTATCTATCTATCTATCTATCTATCTATCTATCTATCATCTGTCTATCTATCTATCTATCATCTGTCTATCTATCTATCTGTCTATCTATCTCTCTATCCATCGATCTATCTTTCTGTCTGTCTGTTTATCTATCTATCTATCGATCTATCTATCTATCTATCTATCTATCTATCTATCTGTCTGTCTGTCTATCTATTTACAATTAAATATATTCAATTTTATTTATTTATCATATTTAATGTATCTATTATTATATTTAGATTATTATTATATTTATATTATTATTATTATTATTATATTATAATATGCATTTATTTTTAATCATTTGTTTAGTCTTATTTACTGAAAATCTATTTTTATATTTATTTATTTACATTTAAATATATTTAATATTGTTCATAATTTCTTAAAGTATTTATTATTATATATTTATTTATTTTAGTGTTTTTTAATAAGTTCTTATTATATTATATTATGTTATATATTTTAAATTATTATATATTAAATTATATCTTATTAAATTAATATATATCATACTATATATTTTTAAATTATTATATATTATATTATATTATTTTATGTATTTATTTTATTTATTTGTTTATTATTATATATACTTAATTTGCTTATTTATTTATTTTGTTTGGGTGTTTTTTTATTTGTTATTATATTATATTAATATTTTCCAGTATGCTAAACACATATATGCATTAAAGTGTGCAGATGTGTGTCTATTGGAGGACATTCTGACCAGGGGTGCCCAGACTTTTGCTCAAGCCCGTGTCTTGTACTCTTGTCCGTCCAGAACTTGTTTCACACTGAGCTTTTCCAACCACTCCTCAAAGGGCCGAGGTGATTTAAGGCTGTTAGGAGAACAAAGGCTCTGGACAGATGTTCCAGGACTCCAGGCCCTAAACCGAACTGTTACTGTGGCAGATGTTGACCTTCCGACTCGTCCTTCCCTAGGTTCGTCCCCGGAAGAGGTTTGGTCCTTTACCCTCAGATCGGAGACAAGATGGACATCGTGTGTCCCCGCCTCAGGCCGGGCTCGAGCGACCAGGCCAACATCGAGTACTTCCGCGTCTACCTGGTCTCCAAGGAGCAGCTGGAGACCTGCCGCGTGG
Organism: Prochilodus magdalenae; assembly: GCA_024036415.1. Taxonomy (NCBI): domain Eukaryota; kingdom Metazoa; phylum Chordata; class Actinopteri; order Characiformes; family Prochilodontidae; genus Prochilodus; species Prochilodus magdalenae. Next base: position 71,529 of record JAMWET010004465.1, read on the forward strand.
ACAAGGGCAACATGGCCCTGCTGAACTGCGACAAGCCCGACCAGGACGTCAAGTTCACCTTCAAGTTCCAGGAGTTCAGCCCCAACCTGTGGGGCCTGGAGTTCCTCAAGGGAAAAGACTATCACATCATCTGTAAGTACCCGGCCAAGTTCATCTCCACTCCCATGCTAACGTGGGATTAGCTTTCGCCGGCCGAGCCCTTTCATTGATCTGCCAAATACAAAACCGATTCCAGCCTGGGCTTCTCTAAGGACGGCTTCACCTTGGGTTCCTGGCTCCGAGCTCCTCGAGTTATCAGAATGATCAACGACTTGGCCTGCCGAAGCACAGCCTTAAACGAGCAGGCTAATTTATAAGCTAAGCTAGGGCAGTTAGCATCTTCCTGTCTTCAGTTCAGGTCAGTTTAGTTCAGCTTAGCCATCAATCCAGCTTTCACAATGACAAACTGACTATAAGTGGGGTTAGCATGATTAGCATGGTTAGCATGTTCATCTTCGCCTTTGTAAGCTTTAGTTGTATGCTCCTCTTGCACTTAGCATGAGCAGCTTGTAGCATGCTAACTCTATTTTCAGTTCAGTTCAGGTCAGTTTTGCCCTAACCATTAATGTTTACAACAATTAAAGCAAGTAAACTGTGATTAGCATGATTAGCATGATCATCTTGCATCTTGTTCAATCAAACAAACATTGACAGCTTTAATTTAGCTTTAACAGCTCTGGCTAGTTATGTAGGTAGCAATGCCTGTTTCAATTTAGCATGTAACGTTAGCATGTTAGCATGCACAGTTTTGTTTCGCCCAGTGCAGGTCAGTTCTTTCCAGTATAGCCATCGCTGTTGTAAGAATTTGACTTTTACCAGGTGACCATGCCAAAGACTGAGATGTTAGCATGGCTAGCATGTTCATCTGTCCAGTGAAAGAACTCCCTGCTTTGTGTAGTGGATAGGAGAAGCTATAGCCGCTACCGCCTTGGGCTAGTCGTGCGGTTAGCCAGGTTTTGTTTTATTCTCAAGGACCCCTGCCTCTTAGTTTTCAGTTCAGGTCTGTTTTACTTCAGACTGTTAATGGTTGTTGTGATCTTGAGGGTGATTAGCATGATTAGCATGATTAGCATGTTCATATTTCCCCACTTTGGCTCATTTCGTAGCTTAGTCTGTATAGATTTAGCTTCTTCTCAGGTTTTGTACCACTTTTACAGTATAGTCCAGGTCAGTTCACTAAGTTTTGCCAATACTGTTCATGTTTACCATATTAAAAATGATTTTGAGTGGAATTAGCATGTCCAGTTGTGCTAGTCCTGCTGTTAGCCAGGTTTAGTTTTTGTCCTGGCTACACTTACCACTTCATTATTTCAGTTTAGGTCAGCCCTACCTCACATTTTTCATGACTGTTGTGAAATTGAGCTTTTACCATGACAGAGCGCGACTAGCATGATTAGCATGTCCACCTTTGTTCCACTTCGGCTCATGTTGTGAGGTAGTTGTTTCTTCTTTCCACTTTTAAAGGTCACTTCACTTCGGTTTTACAAACCCGGTTGTGAAATTCTGCTTATACGAAGACAAAATGACAAAGAGTGTGATTAGCATGATTAGCATGTTCATCTTTTTCACATTGGGCTCAGCTTAGCATGTTCGGTTTCTGTTTAAGTACGCTTACCGCTTTCAGAGTTCGGTCCAGATCAGTCCTCCTCCAGTTTTGCCGTCAGTGTTAGCTTTCGCAACATCAAAATGACGATGAGCAAAATTAGCACCATTAGCTTGTTCATGTTCCCAGCCCCGCTGCGGCCTCGCGGTAGATCAAAGAAACCACAGCAGCTCAACTTTGGCTCGTCCTGCCGCGCTCCGGTCCTCTCAGGCTGACGGCCGAGTAGATCAGCGGCGCTCATCTCGTTTGAGCTGCTGGTAAGAGCCTTTGGGGGCTAGTGCGTGTCCACTTTGGCCCTTGCTCAGCTGGCACATTCCTGATCGGCCCGGGCGAATGAGTTTAAGATTTGCACGCTCCAAATCCCGGCGCTGCGTCCGCCAGCGTGGGACAGATCGCTTTGACGGGATTTTTTTAGGCAGCTTGGCCCGAAGCCGCAGGGCTGGAGATATCTGACCTAAATGGTCCCGAAGAGGGGTGTGTGGGTGAGTGTGTGGCTGAGTGTGTGTGTGAGTGAGTGTGTGTGTGAGTGTGTGGCTGAGTGTGAGTGTGGGTATGTATGCGTGTGGGTGGGAGTGTGTGAGTGTGGGTGTGTGTGTATGGGTATGTATGTGAGGGTGTGTGTGTGGGTTTGTGTATAAGTGTGTGTGTGGGTGTGTGTTGGTGTGTGGGTTGGTGTATAAGTGTGTGCGTGTGTGGGTGGGAGTGTGTGTGTCGGGGTTGGAGTGTGTGAGTGTTTGTGTGTGTGTATGGGTATGTATGTGTGGGTGTCTGTTGGTATGTGTGTGTGTGGATGTGTGTGTGTGGTGGATGTGTGTGGGTGGGAGTGAGTGTGTGTGTTTGTGTATAAGTGTGTGTGTGTGTGTGTTGGTATGTGTGTGGATGTGTATGTGTGTGTGTGGATGTATGTATGTGTGTGTGTGTGTTGGTGTGTGTATTTGTGTGTGTGGGTGTGGGTTTGTGTGTGGGTTTGTGTATAAGTGTATGTATGTGTGTGGTGTCTGTGTGTGTGTGTGTGTGTGTGTGTGTGTGTTGGTATGTATGTGTATTTTGTGTGTGTGGGTGTGTGTTTGTGTGTGGGTTTGTGTATAAGTGTATGTATGTGTGTGGTGTCTGTGTGTATGTGTGGGGGTTTGTGTGTGTGTGAGTGTGTGTGTATGTGTGTGTATATGTGGGTGTGTGGGTGTGTGTGTGTGTGGATGTGTTGGTGTGTGTGTGGATGTGTTGGTGTGTGTGTGTGTGTGTGGATGTGTGTATGTGTGTGTGTGTGGGTGTGGGTGTGTGTGTGTGTGTGTGGGTTTGTGTATAAGTGTATGTATGTGTGTGGGTGTGTGTGTGTTTGTGTGTGGGTTTGTGTATAAGTGTATGTATGTGTGTGGTGTCTGTGTGTGGGTGGGAGTGTGTGTGGTGTCTGTGTGTATGTGTGTGTGTGTATGTGTGTGTGTGTGTGTGTGTGTGTGTGTGTGTGGATGTGTTGGTGTGTGTGTGTATGTGTGGGTTTGTGTATAAGTGTGTGTGTGTGGGTGGGTGTGTGTGGTGTCTGTGTGTGAGGAACCTGGTTTGTCTCGGGCGGTACTAAACAAGGTCAGCGGGTCGTGATATCAGTTTGGGTCGCTGACAGGGCGTGCCCTCCTGAGCGAGCCCTCTGCTGGTGTAAACTGGAATTAGTCATGCGGCGCAACCAGAGTCCAGTCATTTCATTAATAATTAATTTATCACTCCTTTAAACTCCTCCGTCCTGCGGTGTCACTGTGATTCACCCAGGCCATGTACTTTATTCTAGGTGTCGTCCATTTCTTGTCACCCATTCCGAACGTGGTTCATACTCCACCA
>JAMWET010004465.1:80000-115000 GCA_024036415.1 Prochilodus magdalenae
ACAAGGACACGGAAGCTGCCTTCGCACTACGGTTCACACCAAGCCAAAGCGACCGCGGTCCAGGGCCCCTCGGAGCCCGGTTATAAAACGGTGCATCTGTTCCTTCCTGGACCTCTCCTGATCGCTCCTTCCGTAGTTTGCGACTCTTTCCGCCACCGCGCCTCCTTCTGTGCGCCGAGCACAGGCGCGTTAGCCGCGACTCAGCGTGTAATTGAAATGTCATGTGCAGTCGCCTCCCACGGCTCCGCCAGCTGTCCCCTTCCTCCTCTGCCCCGGAGAGACTGCCTGCTTTAAGCCAATTCATTAATTTCTCTCGCTAATCCTGGAGCAGAATAAACGCAAGGCAGGAAGCTCCACGAGGTGGTCCCGCTTTAGCTCCAGCGCTTCCAAGAGCTGCTAGCGGACAGTATGCTAACGTGGCTCCATATGTGCGGTGTGGGGCTTATTGACAGGTTGATGAATTATTGTTCTAGGGGATGTATCCTAAATGAAAGGTTGGAGTTATAAATGGTTCTGCTGTGTTTGTATCGTAGATCCTACTGACTCCGTGTCTGCTAAAGAACATCCGCCGAAGTACTCGGACAGCGACAACCAAAGCACCTTCCACAAGGAGAACGACGTCTTCAGCAAAGCCGGTACGTAGTTAACATTACCTAGTAACGTTTAGACTGGTTAGCTGTTTCTGGACCTAGCTAATGCTACCTAGTAACATGTTTAGCAGAGCTAGCTGTTTCTGGTCCTAGCTAACGTTACCCAGTAACATGTTTAGCCTGGTTAGCTGTTTCTGGACCTAGCTAACATTACCTAGTAACATGTTTAGCAGAGCTAGCTGTTTCTGGACCTAGCTAAAGTTACCTAGTAACACATTTAAGCCTGGTTAGCTGTTTCTGGACCTAGCTAACATTACCTAGTAACATATTTAGCCTGGTTAGCTGTTTCTGGTCCTAGCTAACATTACCTAGTAACATGTTTAGCCTGGTTAGCTGTTTCTGGACCTAGCTAACATTACCTAGTAACATGTTTAGCCTGGTTAGCTGTTTCTGGACCTAGCTAACATTACCTAGTAACATGTTTAGCCTGGTTAGCTGTTTCTGGACCTAGCTAACATTACCTAGTAACATGTTTAGCCGAGCTAGCTGTTTCTGGACCTAGCTAACATTACACAGTAACATGTTTAGCCTAGTTAGCTCTCTCTGGACCTAGCTAACATTAGCCAGAGTAACATATTTAGCCTGGTTAGCTGTTTGTGGACCTAGCTAACATTACCTAGTAACGTTTAGCTGAGCTAGCTGTTTCTGGACCTAGCTAGAGTAACATATTTAGCTTGGTTAGCTGTTTCTGGACCTAGCTAACATTACCTAGTAACATGTTTAGCCTAGTTAGCTCTCTCTGGACCTAGCTAACATTAGCCAGAGTAACATATTTAGCCTGGTTAGCTGTTTGTGGACTTAGCTAATGCTACCTAGTAACATGTTTAGCCGAGCTAGCTGTTTCTGGACCTAGCTAACATTACCTAGTAACACGTTAAAGCCTGGTTAGTTGTTTCTGGACCTAGCTAATGTTACCTAGTAACATGTTTAGCCTGGTTAGCTGATTCTAGACCTAGCTAACACTACCTAGTAACATGTTTAGCCTGGTTAGCTGTTTCTAGACCTAGCTAACATTACCTAGTAACATGTTTAGGCGGGTTAGCTTTTTCCGGTCATGGCTAACGTTACCTAGTAACATGTTTAGCCTGGTTAGGTGTTTCTAGACCTAGCTAACGTTACCTAGTAACATGTTTAGCCTGGTTAGCTGTTTCTGGACCTAGCTAACGTTACCTAGTAACACATTTAGCCTGTTTAGCTGTTTCTGGACCTAGCTAATGTTACCTAGTAACATGTTTAGCCTGGTTAGCTGATTCTAGACCTAGCTAACATTACCTAGTAACATGTTTAGCCTGGTTAGCTGATTCTAGACCTAGCTAACATTACCTAGTAACATGTTTAGCCTGGTTAGCTGATTCTAGACCTAGCTAATGTTACCTAGTAACATGTTTAGCCTGGTTAGCTGATTCTAGACCTAGCTAACATTACCTAGTAACATGTTTAGCCTGGTTAGCTGTTTCTGGACCTAGCTAACATTACCTAGTAACATGTTTAGGCGGGTTAGCTGATTCTAGACCTAGCTAACGTTACCTAGTAACACGTTTAGCCTGGTTAGCTGTTTCTGGACCTAGCTAACGTTACCTAGTAACACGTTTAGCCTGGTTAGCTGTTTCTGGACCTAGCTAACGTTACCTAGTAACATGTTTAGCCTGGTTAGCTGTTTCTGGTAGCTGGTCAGTTTAGCTTTTCCTCCCTTTATTCATGTGTCCACTTTGCTTTCGTTCTTCCCCAGACTCTGTCCCGGACGCGGATGCAGATGGAAAGAGCGGCGAGTCCGTGGGCCCATCTGGCTCGGAGATGGCCGTATTTGCCGGCGTGGCCTCTGGAGCCGTGGTGCTCATTCTTCTACTCGTGGCGGGTCTGGTGGTGTTGGTGCGGCGGCGGCACCGCAAACACTCGGCGCAGTGCTCCGGCCCACTCCCAATGCACACGCTGCCCAAGCGGGGCAGCACCGGCGCTAACAACAACGGCTCGGAGCCCAGCGACATCATCTTCCCCCTGCGCGCCTCCGACAGCATGTACTGCCCGCACTACGAGAAAGTCAGCGGGGACTACGGACATCCCGTCTACATCGTCCAGGAGATGCCTCCCCAAAGCCCGGCTAACATCTACTACAAAGTTTGACGCTGCCAAATGGGAGGGCGTGGACGATTTGATTAGCCTCCGGAAAAACATGGACATCGTGTGGTTGATGCGGTTGGAGGAATCTTACCAGGCCGGATGGAACAAGGGCCCGAAGCCTTGAGCCTGTTTCTTGATTGAAAGGAATGTCTGTGGTTGGTCTGGTGGAAGTCTTGGGTTAGGTCTGGGAAAGATCTTCAGCTTGAGCCCGGTTCTCCAAGGGAAACCCGCTCAAACCGGAATGACTGGGGTAAATAAACTCTCGGAACCAGCCAGCAATTTGAAGGCACATGTGATCAGTCCAATCCCAGATGGACTCAGGGGCCACCAGCTTTTACGCTCAGGGGAGAACAGTGAAGCCACTTCAGAAGGACCCACATGTAGGTGTTTGGGAAGTCCGTCCGGGACGACTACACCTTTCCCTTTGTTTGACAAGCCCCTGTCTCTCTTCCCGTTTCCCCCACCCCCACCCGGTTCGGTCGAACGTTCCACTTCTCCAGGCTCACGCCTGAAGGAGCTGGATGCTTCGGCGTACGGATGAATCATCGGCGGCGCCGGGGTACGGCGATAAAAGACCGCTCCTGCTTCTCCGAGCTGGTCTGATGGATGCCTAACACTCCCGGACTCCTGCTGTTCCTCCTCCATATGCCGCTTCTGCGACAGGGTGCGAGATTTTGCAGCTCCTTCAGGCTGCATGCGGTTCTCTCGCTCGCCTTGGCGGCTCGTCAAACGCTCCGTCAAGGACACACCCCCTCTTTGTTGACTGGTGTAAATACCACCGAACTGCGTTTGAGCTTCTCCTAAGTTAAGTCTTAAGTTATGTTTGGTATGGATCTGACTGCGCCGGCGTTCGCCGCGTGTCCGGAGCCGGAGACGACGGGCCGCCTCTCCGGTGTTGATACCGTGGATTTGTGTAGCTCACGTACTCCGTGACCAGCAGCGGCGGCCGAGTGAGCTCGGTCTGATCTGTCCAAGTGTTGATTTGTTGATTGTACAGCAGGCGAGGGTTCCGTTCCAGCTGGACGAAACTGAATGGATTATGATTGTTCGGCCGAATGAGCGCCTGCCGGTAGAGCGGGCTGTTCCTGAAAGTTTGTTTTGTGAGATTTGAATAAAGCTGGTGGCACAGCGAGTGGAAAAAACCCGACCTGGCCTGTGTTTCAGTCATTCCTACCTGGAAGTGTGGAAATTTAGATCGGCTACAGTCTCGGAAGGTCATGTGAGGTGCCGCACAATTTCAAGGCAAACTGTGTCACATGCTTTTTTTAGCCGGATTTTAGTGAAGAATTTAAAAATAATAAATTTTTATAATAAAGTATAAAAAAGTTAAAACCGATTTTAACTAACTAATTTAAAAGAAAAAAATTAACAAACTTTTATCACTTGAAATTAATTTTTTTAAAGCAAATACCATCCGAAGAACCCCAAATACGTATCTAATAACTTTCAAAAACACCTTTCATATTGTTTATTTAAAGGCAGCCTACATAGGACCTTCATAACACATGCATACACACTGAATAACGTACTTAAGTGTTCATAATACGTAACCGAATGATGTTATATTGTCCCATAAACTGAGACTGATATTTGATTGATTTATAATCCAGTTATGAAGCTTCGTTCCCGAGCAAATATCCTCCATATGTCAGTTCTAAGATCTTTCTATGATCACTTTTATACTTAAGTGCCTATAAAATCCCAGCTTCCTTTAATCCCCTTTCTTTAATTTTCCATAGAACCGATACTGAATTTGAAACCTATGTACTGAATAAGTATATATAAAAGACTTTTTGAATTTGAGCACTTTTAAATTAAAATTTTATCAGAAACACTTTTTTAGAAACTTTTTATATAATAACGTACTTAAGTGTTCATAAACAACTTCTCGGATGTTTCATGAAGTGAATGACGTCATATGGTCCAGTAAACTGAAAGTGATATTTGATTTATGAGCCTGGTGCGACACATCGTTCTCCAGTATGTTCCATATGTCAGTTTTAAGATCATTCAATCGTCAGTTTTATACTTAAGTACCTATAAAGTTTCCTGCTTTTCCTTAACATTCCATAGAACTGATACTGGATATGAAACCTATATACTAAATATGTAAGTATATAAGGACTTCTTTAAATTTGAGCACTTTTAAATTAAAATTTCTTAAGTTAATATCATATTGTCCGGTAAACTAAAAGTGATACTTGTTTGATTTATAACTCAGTTATGAAACTTTGTTTTCTAGTATATATTTTAAGATAAATTCTTTTTTATACTTAAGTACTTATTACATTTTCTGCTTTTCCTTCATTTTCCATAGAACCGATACTGAATATGAAACCTATATACTGACTATAAAAAAGTATATTAGGACTTCTTTAAATTTGAGCACTTTTAAATTAAAATTACTTAAGTATCATATTGTCCAGTAAACTAAAAGTGATACTTGTTTAATTTTTAACTCAGTTATGAAGCTTCGTTCCTGTCAGCTCATATATGTATTTAAAATATATATATTCAATTATACATTAAGTACTTATTAATTTTCTGCTTTTCCTTCATTTTCCATTCCTGATACAAGCCAATGAAAACATATCAATACTGAAATATTACTCCTACGTCCTAAGTGGACCTCTTTTAAATTTGAGCACTTTTAAATTAAAATTACTTAAGTAAGTATCATATTGTCCGGTAAACTAAAAGTGATACTTGTTTGATTTATAACTCAGTTATGAAGCTTCGTTCCCGAGTATCATATGTTTTAAGATAAATTCTGTTTTATACTTAAGTACTTATTACATTTTCTGCTTTTCCTTAAGCTTAACAAGACATAGACCTTCCAGGATACCCAGATTTTGAAACCCAATATCATACTATTCCATATATATACATACATAAAGGACTTCTTTAGTAATTTTGAGCACTTTTTAAGGACATTATCTCTTACTTGTTCTAAGTATGGAGAACCCCCCGGTCCATCCCGCACCACCTGGATACTTGTTTTGATTTATAACTCATCTTTTATTAAGCTTTTGTTCCCGAGTAGATATCCATAATGTTTTCAGTGATAAATTCTGTTAGTATACTTAAGTACTGAGCTTGACATTTTCTGCTTTTCTTTATTTCCATATAAACTGATGGCTGAATTGACCCTATATGCCTGCACTAAAAATATGTAAGTATACTAAGACTTCTTTACCATTTTGAGCACTTTTTAAATTAAAAATTACTTGAGTTAATATGCTTCTGTGCTCCGGAAAACTAAAATCCCTACTTGGTTGTTTGAATTTATAACCGCAGTTATGAAACTTTTGTTTCCTAGTATATATGTTTAACAAGTAAATTCTGTTGAAGGCTGACTTAGCTGATATTACATTTCTGCTTTTTTCCTTCATAATTCACTCCATAGAACCGAAATACCTGGATATGAAACCTATATACTGGACTATAAAGTAGCGGTAATTAGGACTTCTTTAAATTTGAGCACTTTTAAATTAAAATTACTTAAGTATCATATTGTCCAGTAAACTAAAAGTGATACTTGTTTAATTTTTAACTCAGTTATGAAGCTTCGTTCCTGAGTATCATATGTTTTAAGATAAATTCAGTTTTATACTTAAGTACTTATTACATTTTCTGCTTTTCCTTCATTTTCCATAGAACTGATACTGAAAATGAAACATATATACTGAATATATATACGTATATAAGGACTTCTTTAAATTTGAGCACTTTTAAATTAAAATTACTTAAGTAAATAGCATCCAGATACAGATAACCCTGTTATGAAACTTCGTTCCCCAGCATCATATCTTCCATATGTCAGCTCTATATATATAAAATATATATATATAATATACATATATAATTCCACACCTGTAGAATTCCCAAGTCAAGCCAATCAAGCGTCCAGCGCTGGAGCTCCTACGTCAGTTAAGTGTCACCTGTTTCATAAACATCACGTCATGTTATAGAGACCCAGTATGTACCTGGCTGAAGATAAAAGCCTACTTAAAATCCACAGGTGACTGTTTACACCGCTGCTCTGGAGTTAGCTCAGCCCGAGGAGGCTTATTGGAGTTCACTGAACTCCCAACTTCTCACAAGGTTTGGTCTACTGTGTTAAGCCCAACGAAGACCTATTAATTCCAGTTTTCCCAGATTTTCCCATCATCAACATTCCATATATATACACCCAGAAGATACATATAGGTCCAGTGGTGGTTTAGATAGTCAGGACATTATCTCTATCTGTGTTCTAGACATGGAGAACCCTGGTTCCCATCCCCACCACCTGGACCACCTCATTTACATCTCGACTTTGGAATTACGGAGGAGTCCGTGTAGATATCCGTATACCAGTGAGGAGCCGGGTTAGTAACGGGCCTGGTGCAGGAGCGTGAAGGCTTTCTGGTTTGGTGGAGCGCCGTGGGCTGCTGGCTGGTTCCCATCTGGCTGCAGGTTCTAGCGGGTTCTGCTCCGCCTCCTTGCCCTTCTGCCCTTCAGGAAGACACTCCTCTCTGTTCTGCTCCGTGGATGAATCCCTGTTCAACCATAGCCGCCTTCAGGAAGGAGCTGCACAGCTACAGGTCAACACAGTGACCACAGTGAAGCTGACCAGCTGAACTCACAGGCGTCCTCCATAATTCAGTATGGATTTAATATCTGGTAGATCTGCTGGACGGAACGTGTGGGAATACCAGGATATTAAAGGGATAGGGACTTTACTGTACGGGAATATCGGTAATGGTACTTCAGAGTGTAGATGGGTAGATAGATAAATAGATAAATAACTATAATAATAAACTAAAGGTCAAATCTAAATATAATTCAAATTTAATAAGCTGCTTATCAACCTGACCACATACTAAAACAGTGAGGTCTCCATTAATTATTAATTATTAATTATTAAATAATGCATGTAGAATTCTGTTGTCTGTATCTGGACAGTTTCAGAAGATAATAGTTCACCACAGTTTATATTCATAACGCACCGCTGGTACAGTGTAACAATATAATGAAATTATTAACTAAAAATGAATATTAATAATAATATTAATAATTAATAAATCTTGAATATATACGATTTGGTATATTAAATATGTTACATATATATATATATATATATATATATATATATATATATATATATATATATATATACACACATGTATCTACATATATATATATATATAAAACCCCTAAGGGGCTAATAATTTTGACCTTAACAGTATATATATATATATACATATACATATGTAGATATATGTAATATATAGTATAATATATATATATGTAATTAAGGTATATATATATATATATATATATATATATTATACAATATTTTTAAATTTTAATATATTAAATTATTAATCCATGATGTGGCCCCATGTTGGTTCACTTTGGAATGTAAATATTCAAGATTTCTTTATGAAAAATCTGGTGATAACTGAGATGGTCCAAATTATTCACATATTATTATGTGATTTTGTGTTTTCAAAGCAAATAAATTGAGCTTGAAACCAGACCTGAGCGGTCAATATATACAATTATTAATATATACATTTATTTATATATATCTATATACACAGGTTTTACCTCAGTAGTAATTCAGTGTAAACTAATTTACACTCTCAGGTAAAAATATTTTTGTAATATCAGCACATATACGTTTCAAGCTCATTATTGTTCTGTATGTATATATATATGTTTTATATACATATATATAACATCACTGTCCATAAAAACACATGTACCTCCATTTCTACTGAGTTTCACTTTTATGCACCGTTTGAAAACAGAAGCTGCTGTTTACACTGTGGGAACCTGCCATGATTAAGGGACTAACAGAAAGGACCCCGATCTGCTTGGAAAGACGTCTGGTTCCATTGACTTACACTGAAGTTAAAGGAGGTTTTTGGGCTCTCCTGTAAAGTTGCCATTTTGGAGATATATATATATATATATATATATATATAGGTAGTAATTGTAATTCAGTGTATATAATATAATGTGTACTTAAGTATCTGTAAGTGACTCTACAGTTCGATCAGTACATTAAGTGAGGGAGTAGAGTCAGTTTGCCTCACTCCTCCACTGTGATGTCCTGACTAGCTGCTAGCATAGAGGCTAATACGTGCAGACGTGATGCCCAGCTCTAGTGTCCCCTAAGCCCCTCAGACATATACCTGTCCTCTAGACGTCATCAGAGGGGCTCTAGTCCTCCAGTATGGACAGCGTTCGCTCCTCCTTAGCCACGTTAGCCTCGTAGCTCCGCTGCAGACCTACAGCAGGGCTACTGTGATAGTCGTGTAACCGGCTAGAGGAGGAAGCTAACGGCTAACACCAGCTCGGCCTCTGCAGCGCCATTTGGTCTGGGTGGAGGTGGTGGTGAGGCGTGTGAGCGGGAACTTCGGTCTTGACCTACAAACACCTCCGCCTGCAGTGGGTGAGAGCAGGAGAGCCAGGTGTTACCAACAAAGCCCCTCACACCTCTTGACCCCCAACACGCTCCGCTGTCACTCACCCAGATCCCGCACACACTCTCTCTCCTGTCGGCGCTCCGAGATAAGCGCTGCTGAAGCCTCCCTGGCACCTTCGCCATGAGCCTGGAAATCTGGGCCCCACTTTTATTGGGATGCCCCCCCCCGCTCCTAACACCTGGCCACTTTATTAGAAACACCCACCTTGTGCTTTCACTCAGTGGAAGGCTTGTAGCTTTATTAGAAAGGAGGACTTTGTAGTCTCCACTGAAGGTGACGAGGCTTGTAGCTAACTGAAGGAGAAGGGCTTGTAGCTGACTGAAGGTGGAGGATTAGTAGCTGACTGAAGGTGGGGGGCTACTATGCATTTGAAGGTGGAGGACTAGTAGCTGACTGAAGATGGAGGGCTTGTAGCTGACTGAAGGTGGAGGACTTGTAGCTGACTGAAGGTGGAGGACTAGTAGCAGGACTGAAGATGGGCTTAGTAGCTGACTGAAAGTGGAGGACTAGTAGCTGACTGAAGGTGGAGGCTTGTAGCTGACTGAAGGTGGGGCCTTTAGGGGACTGAGGTGGAGGACACGAGTAGCTGACTGAAGGTGGAGGGCTAGCTGACTGAAGGTTGAGGACTGCAAGCTGCTAAGGTGGAGGGAATAGTAGCTGACTGAAGGTGGAGGACTAGTAGCTGACTGAAGGTGGAGGGCTATAGCTGACTGCAGGTGGAGGGACTAGCAGCGACTGAAAGTGGAGGGCTTGTAGCTGAACTGAAGGTGGAGGACTTGGTAGCTGACTGAAGGTTGAGGACTAGTAGCTGACTGAAAGGTGGAGGACTAGTAGCTGACTGAAGGTTGAGGAAGGGACTGAGTGGAGGAATAGCTGACTGGAAGGTGGAGTACTAGTAGCTGACTGAAGGTGGAGGGACTAGTAGCTGACTGAAGGTTGGGAGGACTAGTAGCTGACTGAAGTGGATGGACTAGTAGCTGACATGAAGGTGGAGGACTAGTAGCTGACTGAAGTTTGATGACTAGTAGCTGACTGAAGGCGTGAGGCCTAGTAGCTGACTGAAAGTGGAGGACTAGTAGCTGACTGAAGGTGGAGGACTAGTAGCAGGCCTGAAGGTGGAGGGCTTGTAGCAGACTAAAGGTGGAGGACTAGTAGCTGACTGAAGGTGGAGGACTTGTAGCTGACTGAAGGTGGAGGACTAGTAGCTGACTGAAGATGGAGGACTAGTAGCTGACTGAAGGTGGAGGACTTGTAGCTGACTGAAGGTGGAGGACTAGTAGCTGACTGAAGGTGGAGGACTAGGACCAGAAGTAGCTGACTGAAGGTGACTGAAGGGGACTACCTTGTAGTTGACTCATAAGTGCGAAGGACTAGGAGCTGACTGAAGGTGGAGGGCTAGTAGCTGACTGAAGGTGGAGGAGCTACTAAAGCGTTGAAAGGCCTGGAGCTGACTTGTGGCTAGATCTGACTGAAGGTGGAGGACTAGTAGCTGACTGAAGGTGGAGACTACTGATAGCTGACTGAAGGTGGAGGGACTAGTAGCTGACTGAAGGTGGAGGGACTAGTAGCTGACTGAAGGTGGAGGAATTAGTAACGCTGACTGAAGGTTGGAGGGACTAGGTAGCTGACTGAAGGTGGAGGACTAGTAGCTGACTGAAGGTGGAGAGCTACTATGCGTTTGAAGGTGGAGGACTAGTAGATGACTGTAGGTGGAGGACTAGTAGCTGACTGAAGGTGGAGGACTAGTAGCTGACTGAAGGTGGAGGACTAGTAGCTGACTGAAGGTGGAGGGCTACTATGTGTTTGAAGGTGGAGGACTTGTAGCTGACTGAAGGTTGAGGACTAGTAGCTGACTGAAGGTGGGGACCCTAGTTAGCTGACTCTGAAGGTGGAGGACTAGTAAGCTGACAGAAGTTTATGACTAGTAGCTGACTGATAGGTGGAGAGCTACTATGTGTTGGAAGGTGGAGGACCTTGTAGCTGACTGGGGGAAGAGTTTGAGGACTAGTAGCTGAACTGAAGGTGGAGAGCTTACTATGTTTTTGAAGGTGGATGACCTGTGGCTGACTGGAGCTGGAGGACTTGTAGCTGACTGAAGATGGAGGACTGATAGCTGACTGAAGGTGGAGGACTGATAGCTGACTGAAGGTGGAGGGCTAGGAGCTGACTGAAGGTGGAGGACTGATAGCCGACTGAAGGTGGAAGGCTACTATGCATTTGAAGGTGGAGGACTAGTAGCTGACTAAAGGTGGAAGGCTAGTAGCTGACTGAAGGTGGAGGGCCTGAAGGTGGAGGACTAGTAGCTGACTGAAGGTGGAGGACTAGTAGCTGACTGAAGGTGGAGGACTAGTAGCTGACTGAAGGTGGAGGGCTTGTAGCTGACTGAAGGTGGAGGACTAGTAGCTGACTGAAGGTGGAGGACTAGTAGCTGACAGAAGGTTGAGGACTAGTAGCTGACTGAAGGTGGAGAGCTACTATGTGTTTGAAGGTGGAGGACTTGTAGCTGACTGAAGGTTGAGGACTAGTAGCTGACTGAAGGTGGAGAGCTACTATGTGTTTGAAGGTGGAGGACTAGTGGCTGACTGGAGCTGGAGGACTTGTAGCTGACTGAAGATGGAGGACTGATAGCTGACTGAAGGTGGAGGACTGATAGCTGACTGAAGGTGGAGGGCTAGGAGCTGACTGAAGGTGGAGGACTGATAGCCGACTGAAGGTGGAAGGCTACTATGCATTTGAAGGTGGAGGACTAGTAGCTGACTAAAGGTGGAAGGCTAGTAGCTGACTGAAGGTGGAGGGCTACTATGTGTTTGAAGGTGGAGGACTTGTAGCTGACTGAAGGTTGAGGACTAGTAGCTGACTGAAGGTGGAGGACTAGTAGCTGACTGAAGGTGGAGGACTAGTAGCTGACAGAAGGTTGAGGACTAGTAGCTGACTGAAGGTGGAGAGCTACTATGTGTTTGAAGGTGGAGGACTTGTAGCTGACTGAAGGTTGAGGACTAGTAGCTGACTGAAGGTGGAGAGCTACTATGTGTTTGAAGGTGGAGGACTAGTGGCTGACTGGAGCTGGAGGACTTGTAGCTGACTGAAGATGGAGGACTGATAGCTGACTGAAGGTGGAGGACTGATAGCTGACTGAAGGTGGAGGGCTAGGAGCTGACTGAAGGTGGAGGACTGATAGCCGACTGAAGGTGGAAGGCTACTATGCATTTGAAGGTGGAGGACTAGTAGCTGACTAAAGGTGGAAGGCTAGTAGCTGACTGAAGGTGGAGGGCTAGTAGCTGACTGAAGGTGGAGGACTAGTAGCTGACTGAAGGTGGAGGACTAGTAGCTGACTGAAGGTGGAGGACTAGTAGCTGACTGAAGGTGGAGGGCTTGTAGCTGACTGAAGGTGGAGGACTAGTAGCTGACTGAAGGTGGAGAACTAGTAGCTGACTAAAGGTGGAGGGCTACTATGTGTTTGAAGGTGGAGGACTTGTAGCTGACTGAAGGTTGAGGACTAGTAGCTGACTGAAGGTGGAGGACTAGTAGCTGACTGAAGGTGGAGAACTAGTAGCTGACTGAAGGTGGAAGACTAGTAGCTGACTGAAGGTGGAGGACTAGTAGCTGACTGAAGGTGGAGGACTAGTAGCTGACTGAAGGTGGAGGACTAGTAGCTGACTGAAGGTGGAGGACTAGTAGCTGACTGAAGGTGGAGGACTAGTAGCTGACTGAAGGTGGAGGACTAGTAGCTGACTGAAGGTGGAGGGCTACTATGTGTTTGAAGGTGGAGGACTAGTAGCTGACTGAAGGTGGAGGACTAGTAGCTGACTGAAGGTGGAGGACTAGTAGCTGACTGAAGGTGGAGGACTAGTAGCTGACTGAAGGTGGAGGACTAGTAGCTGACTGAAGGTGGAGGACTAGTAGCTGACTGAAGGTGGAGGACTGAAGGTGGAGGACTAGTAGCTGACTGAAGGTGGAGGACTAGTAGCTGACTGAAGGTGGAGAGCTACTATGCGTTTGAAGGTGGAGGACTAGTAGCTGACTGAAGGTGGAGGACTAGTAGCTGACTGAAGGTGGAGGACTAGTAGCTGACTGAAGGTGGAGGACTAGTAGCTGACTGAAGGTGGAGGACTAGTAGCTGACTGAAGGTGGAGGACTAGTAGCTGACTGAAGGTGGGGGGGGCTACTATGCATTTGAAGGTGGAGGACTAGTAGCTGACTGAAGGTGGAGGACTAGTAGCTGACTGAAGGTGGAGGACTAGTAGCTGACTGAAGGTGGAGGACTAGTAGCTGACTGAAGGTGGAGGACTAGTAGCTGACTGAAGGTGGAGAGCTACTATGCGTTTGAAGGTGGAGGACTAGTAGCTGACTGAAGGTGGAGGACTAGTAGCTGACTGAAGGTGGAGGACTGATAGCTGACTGAAGGTGGAGGACTAGTAGCTGACTGAAGGTGGAGGACTGATAGCTGACTGAAGGTGGAGAACTAGGAGCTGACTGAAGGCGGAGGGCTTGTAGCTGACTGAAGGTGGAGGACTAGTAGCTGACTGAAGGTGGAGAGCTACTATGCGTTTGAAGGTGGAGGACTAGTAGCTGATGGAAGGTGGAGGACTGATAGCTGACTAAAGGTGGAGGTCTTGTCAGTGTTTCTGTCCGGGAGCCCCTCGAAGCCTGCCGCGGCTCCTTGTCCAGAGCCCTCCCTCGCTGGTGAGCGCTGCTCCTTCGCCCGCGCTGAGAGCGGGCAGCGTCGGACAGGAAGGGCCGTGTTTATGTTAGGGAGGGCAGAACAATGGAGTGGTGAAGGTTCAGCCCCAGCCAGCTGCCTGTCCCCAGCAGCCAAGAGAAACATTAGTGTCACTGCAGAGCCCGTGTGCCGCTGCGCTGAGGCACGTCCTGTCCTCTGTTTACTCGAACCCGGCGCTCCGGCCCCACTTCAGTTATTCACCTCCAGACCGATTATCCACTAACGGCTCCGAGTCGGGGAACCGAGGCGTGAAGACAGGCAGACAGGGGTTATTCCCAGTGAAGAGCCGGACTCGAAACTGGAATGTCGTTGGAATGGGGCGAAGCGCGGCGATGTTGATTCTGGACGATGTGGAGGAACAGCCCCGTCCGCAGTGGAATAGCCAGCATCGCACTAACTCCATCCAGGCAGGTCACATTCCGGCCCGGCTCTCTCCGCGCTAGCGTCCGCGATATTGTCCTGATTACAGGCTCCGTCTCGGAAAAGGCCCTCCAGAACAGCCGCTATTTTCTGAAGGCCTTTGATAGGGGCTCGCATTGATGTTGGCCCCATTGCTCTCATAAGGGAAGCTGTCGCTGGGATGAGGGGGATTTCACTGGAGTGGGAAAGTGGGCTAGCACCCAAGAGAACGCTGGCTAGCTAGACCTCACAAACTGGGCTTGTTCGGCTCGTTCAGAGAGGTCAAACGCGGCGACCTTGGAATGAGAAGCCATCTGCCCGTTTGACGCTATCACACGAATGTCCGCTAACGTTGCTAACGTAGCGTGTGATCGTGTCAGATTACATCACCTCAACCAACAGAGCCATTAGAGGAACGTTAAGAACCCAATTCCTGGCAAACAGTTAGCTTTACTAATTAGCTAGGCAGCTAACGTTAACATAAACATAACATCATGCTAACAAATTAGCCTGCTGTACTGAAATTGTTGGCCACCAATTTAGCTTGTCAAGATAGTTAGCTAACCAGATAACATTAGCATTACAGCTCTTTGAAGAGATGCTAACACTAACGTGTTTGGCTTTGTTAGCTGTACTGTTAGATATGTCGCTACGTTGATTCACTGACGTTTGCTAGTTCCCCTAGTCGAAGTTACCATGGTAACAATTCATAAAATTGTTTCACGAAGCAGCTAGTTATACTACATGTGATGCTATCAAATGCTTCAATCAACAGATCCATAAAGGGAAGGCCAAGAACACAATGGCTTCCAACCAGCTAGCTTAACTAATTAGCTAGGTCGCTCATGCTAGCATATTAGCCTGCTGTGTTGTAAACATGTTTATTGAAATTATATCTTTTGTTATGATAAATTAGATCATTAGCCACATTAGCCCTTATTTTACCATCAGTAGATGACTTTAACAGCTAAAGGAAAGTTAAGGCTGTCTCATGAAATAACACTGGCAACCAATTGACTAGCCAGTTAGCTTGACTAGCCAGTTAGCTTGACTAGCCAGTTAGATAGCCAGATAATGCTGACCATACATATGTTTGGGCTAACAAGTTATACTTTATTAGCTGTATTGTAAAGTATGTCGCTAATTGATATTCGCTGATTGTTCCAGCAGAAATGGACATGGATTAACACTTAGTAAAATAGCTAATTAAACTAGCGACAACGTAGCATGTGATCATACCAAACAATATTGTTTCAATCACAATGAAAGAGATCATGAAAGAGTCAAGAAACACAACAAAAGAGAACCAACTCCTGAAATAGCACTGCTAAACTAGCTAGTTGGCTAACCAGCTAACCAGTTAGCATAACAGCTTTTTAAACAGATGCTAACACAACCATGTCTTGCTTTGTTAGCATGGTGTATTGTAAGCTAGGTAGCTATGTTAATTCACTGGCACTTCTCCTGACAGAAATGTAGCCAAAGTTAGCATAGCTACATGCTAAATCTTCCTGAAATGGTCTCACAAAACAGCTAGCCCTACCACACATCTATAAAGAAACAGTCAAGAAACACAAGACGTGAAGCTAATCACCTGAAGCAGCACTGTTAAACTGTTGGCAACTAATTAGCTTAACTAGCTAGTTAGCTAGCTAGATTAACAAAACAGCTTTCTGAATGTATGCTATTGCTAGCATGTAGCCTTGTAGTTAATCTCCTGAGAGAAATGTCACAGGGCAATGTTTCTCTCAGCTCACCACTAAGAGGGTGTCAAGAAGTACAAGACCATAGGACAGTCTCCTGAAAGAGCACTGCTGAACAGTTGGCAAGCAATTAGCCTAAGCTAGTCAGCTAGCCTGTTAACATTAGCATAATGACTGTGTGCGTATGCTAATGTGGTTTGTTTGGCTAGTCTGCTGTACTGTAAACTGTGTACCTACGTTAATGTCCTCGTCTCCAGACAGACGACTAGGTAAATATTTACACGGGGGAACTCGCGTAACCCGTTTCACCAACGATCCAGATGTAGTTCTGATAACGCCGCTCATTTTTCTAAAGAGTTCCTGATAATTAGCCTGCTAAATCACCGATTAGCTTAGCTAGCAGCTCTTTGAACGGCTGCTTATGCTAACGTGTGTGTTAGCCTCGGTTCAGTAAAGATGCGAGAACCACATAACAGCCAGAACCTCATGATCTATAGTGGCTGTTCATCATCAGGCGTGGAATCAGCCGGACAAGGGGGCAAAACAAACAACCCGCGGCGACGGGGTCACGGCCATCTTGGTCCGGGGGGTGATAGATGATAGAGGGTTAGCAGGTTAGCCTTAGCAAACTTACTTCACTCGGTGCTCGGCTAGCCTCGTACCGAGCCAGCTGCAACGAGTAACGGGGCAACAAGGAGCTGACGGATGTTTGGTAGAGCGCAACATTCCATTGGAAAGCCGACATCACCTTACTGAGGCGGAATACCACACTGAGATGGACCTACTACTTGGGAATGTCAGACTAGGAAGGGTAGCAGCTAAATCAGCCAATATGGGGCCAGAGAGCTAACTGTATGAGCAGCTTTCCTCGCTGGATGAAAACGGGAATTCCAAGGTAGGAAGTCACACTATTCCAAATCCCTGTCCTTCCAGAATTCCACCACAGTGCTGGGCCTGGGAATCTTGCTAGCAGCTAACTAGCAACACCGTTTTTGTATTGTTATCCGTGCAAGGAATTCTGTACGGTGGAAGTTCAAGCATGTCCTCCCATTCCAGATCTCTTCCAGGCCCACCTCGAGGAACACAGCACGGCCACGGACGGGAACGCTTCTACCAAAGTCAACTCAAATTGACAATGAAAAACCGACAATTGCATACACAGTCATAAACATGCGTTTATGAGCCGTAAAATGCCTGGAACCGGAGTGGAAAACCGCATCTAGGGAGTCGTTCCTTTTCCGCAGGAGAGGGCCGCCGCGTACAGATTTACAGGGGGCTATGAATCAGGGAGCGGGGCAAGGCGAACTCAATACCGGGCTCAGTCCTTTCAGGAGGACGTTCCCTAGGCCAGCGTGACTCAGAGCTCACAGGAAATGGGAAACTTTTGGGAAAATCAAGACATCACCATCATGTGGCAGGCAGGTTTCCTCTCAGCCGAAGCCTGCAGACGGATATAAAGGACCATCGGGGGAGAACAGAGAGGGGGGGGGGGGAGTGCAGGGCAGCGGGGGAGGAGGGAGGGCCCAGCCATCTATCAAACAGGGTGGAGAAAGCAGAAGGGGAGGAAGAGAGTGGAGAGTGTTTTTACTCGGAGGGAGAGCCATGGATCATCTCCGGCCTGTCACAGAGGACTCTGTTAAAATATACTCCAGGACAAAGCCGGGGATTCCTTTAAAGGCCCACCATAACTCAGCCGGAGGACGACCACGCTCGGGGGGCTACCTCTGGACCAGCCCGGCCCATTAGCTTTTACACGTAGCCCGTACATGACCAAACAGCGAAGACCAGTCGGTTCTCAGGCGCAAACAGCGACTCCCAGACAGGCACTCGTTACACGGAGCCTTGGGAACGCCAGATGTAGGGCCTTTCATCAGGGATGGGAATTCCTACTCACGGAAGAGCGCTGCTGCTGAAGTGCTACAACTACTTTAGACAGTTACTGAAAAAGAAACGTCCTCGGAAAGTTCCAGAAGGGACGTCCGGGCTCAGTGAGCGGTATTCCCTACCCTAACTAGCCTATTAGCCTTCCCGGTGTTAGCTTGCTTTAGCTAATCTCTGACTAACAGGCAGAACCAGGGCCGTCACTGGAGATTTATGGCTGGACGGGGGGGCTAAGCCTTTGCTAAGGTGGTCTCGGGGCATGCTCCCCCAAGAGGATGTTTATGATGGTCCCAGAATGTCCATCCGTCATGACGTCTAGAGAAGCAGCAGGTGGGCAGCTCGCCAGCAGAGTTGATCAAGCTGGTACACGGAAAATCAGTTTCTCCGTAGTGTATAAACAGATTCCACCTTAAACGTGTACACGCCGCCACGAAATTCTGAGCGTATATTTCAATTATACATATTTACAATTACACATATATACAATTATATATTTATTTATATTTTTAATTATTTTATTTCATTTTTTAACAGCTCATTTTGTCCCCAAATGAATTAATAATAATAATAACTTATTTTTATGCAGCATTTACATTACATTTATTTAATTAAATAATTTATATTTAGTCTCTGTGTATATATGCAATACTGGCACACAAAATATCTCACTACTATACTACATGGTTTTTGACCCAAACTAAATAAACGAAATTCAGTTTATTCGGTTTAGCTTGTTAAGATTTTGTTAATTAGTCGCAAAAACTTTTGAGGGTCTTAGTTTTCTAGTGGTCCCAGTCCCACAATGCACTGCAATAAGTAGCGTACAGATTATCTTATATTAGCTAATGAAGCTAACAGCCACTTGAAAAAAAAACTTTAGAAAAGTCTAAAATTAAATTTAAAAAATAGTTTTAAGTTTATTTCAATCTCTAAAATGACCAAAAAGCAAAAGATAAACAATAAAGAACACTGTAGTTAGCTAGTTAGCTAGCTAATTGTTTCAATGTTAGCATACATAAGCTCATAGCTAATAAGTATTTATAAAAGAAAGGGTGAACAAAACCTAGCATATAAGAAATAGCCTAGAATTTAAGAAATAAGATGAAATTTAGGAAATAGCCCATCTTTTTAAAAATAGCGTAGAATTTAAGAAACAGGCTATCATTTACGAAATAGCCTAGCATTTAAGAAATAAAATGAAATTTAAGAAATAGCCTAGAATTTAAGAAATAGCCTAGCATTTAAGAAATAAGCTGACATTTAATAATTGTCTAGAATTTAAGAAATAAGCTGAAATTTAGGAAATAGCCCATCTTTCAAAAAATAGCCTAGAATTTCAGAAATAGCCTAGTATTTAAGAAATAAGCTGACATTTAATAATTGTCTAGAATTTAAGAAATAAGATGAAATTTAGGAAATAGCCCATCTTTTAAAAAATAGCCTAGAAATTACGAAATAGCCTAGCATTTAAGAAATAAGCTGAAATTTAAGAAATAGACTAGAATTTAAGAAATAGGATAGCATTTAAGCAATAGTCTAGAATTTAAGAAATAAGATGAAATTTAAGAAATAAGATGAAATTTAAGAAATAGGATGAAATTTAAGAAATAAGATGAAATTTAAGAAATAGGATGAAATTTAAGAAATAAGCTAAAATTTAAGAAATAAGATGAAATTTAAGAAATAGACTAGAATTTAAGAAATAGGATAGCACTTTAGCAATAGCCTAACATTTAAGAAGTAGCCTAGCATTTAAGAAATAGTCTAGAATTTAAGAAATAGGCTATAATTTAAGAAACAGATTAGCATTTAAAAAACAAGCTGAAATTTAACAAATAGACTAGAGTTTAAGAAATAGAATAGCATTTAAGAAATAGTCTAGAATTTAAGAAATAAGATGAAATTTAAGAGATAAGATGAAATTTAAGAGATAAGATGAAATTTAAGAAATAGGATGAAATTTAGGAAATAAGCTGAAATTTAAGTAACAAGCTGAAATTTAAGAGATAAGATGAAATTTAAGAGATAAGATGAAATTTAAGAAATAGGATGAAATTTAAGAAATAAGATGAAATTTAAGAGATAAGATGAAATTTAAGAAATAGGATGAAATTTAAGAGATAAGATGAAATTTAAGAAATAGGATGAAGTTTAAGAAATAAGATGAAATTTAAGAAATAAGCTGAAATTTAAGAAATAGTCTAGAATTTAAGAAATAAGCTGAAATTTAAGAAATAAGCTGAAATTTAAGAAATAGTCTAGAATTTAAGAAATAAGCTGAAATTTAAGAAATAAGCTGAAATTTAAGAAATAGGCTAGAATTTAAGAAAAGCCATTTAGCCAGCTAATCACTTCCTCAGTCCAATAAACCATTAACCGTTAAATAGTCCACTTGCGGAACGTTTACCAGAAACAAACCCAGCCCTGTAAGTGACTGTGCAAACGAGTGACGCTCTGTATTCGGACCGTTACCGGGAACGTCATTAACTGAGCTGACCTGTATTTGTGTTCCTATGGCTGATGACCTAGAGCCACAAGCCAAGGGCCGTTGGGAAAGAAGGACGGATCCAGCAGTGGGGTAAATATAGGAAAGACACACACACAAAGGAGCACATGGCTGCTAGGCCTGGATGGCGGATCCAATACTCCAGGGTTTGATATATACAGCGCAGCCGAAGACGCAATATCCTGAACATATTACAGGACGCGGTAATGACTCGCCAAGGAGGACAAAAAACACGGCGAGAGACAAAACGCTCCCTCGCTCGCTGCCTCTGGCTGCAATCTTCAAAGCTACCTCCCCCCCCGGTTCCTCCCGCTCCCCGGCATGTCTCTCAGCGCTGTATATCACCCTGATCACGCTGAAGTGACAGCGAAAGTGGAGGAAAGATTAAGGGCTTGCGCACCCAGGAATGTTAAGTGTGGTTTAAGCATGTGTGCGGAGTATGGGCTCCGGCACCATCAAGGCCAAACGGTTTGGAAACAATTAAAGTAATGGAGGAGGAAAAGGGGGGGGAACGCCTCCCGGCCACACTCCCCAACCCCCCAACCCAACCGCTCCCACACACATGACTTATGGCCCCACGGAGCACCTCGTCTTCACCTTCCCCCGTCACCGGTTCGTCTAATTCCTCACACCGTGTTATTACGAAGCCTGGATTATTTCTTGGCCCGGCGCGACGTGTCGGGACGGCCTTGCGCTCGGGGCGCCTCGTCTGAAACCTCAGAGGACCCCGGCTACGCTGAACCTCCACGGCCCCGGGGTTAGACGCAGGATTAAGCCCTCGCTGTCATATTTGTGCACCGCACCTCCAGACGTATGGTTGCTCCTGCTCTTAGAGCGAAGGGTGCAGCGTAGCCAGAGGGTCCAGGAAAGTCCAAACACCAGGACTTCCTGATGCTGTCAGGCGCGCCATGGCTGCTCGTTTCCTCGCACCACCCACGCTCCTAACGGAGCCTCCGTAGCTCCGTCTCTACTGCAGCGCTCCTGTATCTGATATGTGTGAGAAGTTGTTGGAACCTCCGTGAAGGTTGTCCACCGGCCGGCTTGTCCCTTGAACCGTGGGTCCAGGACAAGCGTAACCCCGGTGGTGCCCTTTCTGTGGGAAGGCCCACCTATCTCAGCCAGCAGATGTGGTGTTGTCTGAGGTGCTTGGCACCGGCAAGCCTTCCGCCCCAGGCTACGGACTTTCCCTTCTGCTGAGCTGAAATGACTTGACGTCTCAGTCTGGAAGCCTCTTTTCACCGATCTGCGGCGTCCGTAATTCAATCTTTTGTGTGAGCCTTCATCGCATCGGTGTCTCACGCAACAGCTCCCGACGTGGCGGCCTGAAAGCCGCCGTCCCTCCTCCTGACCAAACAATCAAGGGGTTCAGGCCCATGAAGCTTCATGGGGCTGAACCCTGACCCTCCTAGCCTACACGGCCTAGTAACAAAACGGGGATTAGCGGCCAGCTGATTGCTTTCTGTTGGAGGCCGCTATAGAGAGTGACCGGAGTGAAGGAGATTAATTCCTAAAGAGGGAGAATGGACATGGAAGAAAGAGGACCCCAAGAATGGGAAAGGCCAGCCGGGTATAAAAGCTGGGGTCCCTAATAGCCCAGGCATTCAGGTTTGATAAGCTCCGCATTTAATGAGGTGCTAGTTGGGCTGTTTTGGATGAGGGTTCTTGTTGCTGTTGTTGGTGTTCTTGTTGGTAGTGGTTTTGGTGTTCCTGTTGGTGTTCTTGTTGGTGTTCTTGTTGGTGTTGGTGTTCTTGTTGGTGTTCTTGTTGGTAGTGGTGTTGGTGTTCTTGTTGGTGTTCTTGTTGGTGTTGGTGTTCTTGGTGTTGTATTTGTTGTTGGTATTGTTGTTGTTGGTGTTGTTTTTGTTGTTGGTCTTTGGTGGTGGTGTTGGAATGGTTGTTATTGTTGGTGTTGTTGTTGGTGTTGTTGATGATGTTGTTGGTGTTGTTGTTGGTGGTGTTGGTGTTCTTGTTGTTGATGTTGTTGGTGTTGTTGGTGTTGCTGGTGCTGTTGTTGGTGTTGTTTTTGGTGTTTGGCGTTGTTGGTGGTATTCTTGTTGTTGGTGTTCTTGTTGGTGTTCTAATTGTTGTTGTTGGTATTGTTGCTGTTGGTGTTGTTCTTGTTGGTATTGATGTTCTTGTTGGTGTTGGTGTTGTTGTTGGTGTTCTTGGTGTTGTATTGTTGTTGGTGTTATTGTTGGTGTTGGTGTTCATGTTGTTGTTGGTATTGTTGCTGTTGGTGTTCATGTTGTTGTTCTTGTTGGTGTTGGTGTTGTTGTTGGTGTTTTTGGTATTGTTGCTGTTGGTGTTGTTATTGTTCTTGTTGGTGTTGGGGTTCTTGGTGTTCTTGTTGTTGTTGGTGTTCTTGGTGTTGTATTTGTTGTTGGTGTTGTTGTTGGTGTTGGTGTTGTTGGTATCATTGCTGTTGGTGTTCTTGTTGGTATTGGTGTGGTTGTTGGTGTTCTTGGTGTTGTATTTGTTGTTGGTGTTGGTGTTGTTGTTGGTGTTGGTGTTTTTGTTGGTGTTGTTGTTGGTGTTTTTGTTGGTGTTGTTGTTGGTATCATTGCTGTTGGTGTTCTTGTTGGTATTGGTGTGGTTGTTGGTGTTGTTGTTGGTGTTTTTGTTGGTGTTGGTGTTTTTGTTGTTGTTGGTGTTTTTGTTGGTGTTGTTGTTGGTGTTTTTGTTGGTGTTGTTGTTGGTATCATTGCTGTTGGTGTTTTTGTTGTTGTTGGTGTTTGTTGTTGGTGTTCTTGTTGGTATTGTTGCTGTTGGTGTTCTTGTTGTTGTTGGCATCGTTGCTGTTGGTGTTGTTGTTGTTGTTGTTGTTGTTGTTGTTGTTGTCCTCTACAGGCTTCACCGTTCCTGGACCAAAGCTGAGGACACAAAGGGATGCCTGGGACGTGTAAGGCATTTTGCAGGGAAGCAGGTGAGGACTGAAGACAGAGCCTTGAGGCACACCCCACAGCTTTCTCCTCCGCCTCCCTGAGCCAACTGGGTCGTCTGCTGTCACTCGCGCTGCAGATCGCTTTCTCTCGGCGGCAGGTTTCACACCCAGGGAAACGCTCTACTAATTGGCAATGTGGGAACAGCCAGAGAGCCTGACAAGCTCAAACATTTGCTCTTCCGAACGCCGCCGCCGCCGCCGCCGCCCTTTTGTTTGCCTCAGTTTGTTAATTAAATTAGGGGCCGAGACCGCAGCACCACATACCTCGAGAGCGTTACCGCGTAGGTGAGCGGCGTCAGGAGAGCTCGCGTCAGCTACGCGGACATCTGTTGCGAATGACGGCTGTAGGTTTTCCGTTTTCCAGCTCCCACTGAAGCCTTCCTTTTTTTTCCTCAGCACTTCATATGTGGAACGAAGGAAGCTGATGTTTCTCTGTTGTGACAGGTAGCGGAGAGACGTTAGCTGGAGGCAGCGGCAGGGCTGGAACGGAGGCCTGTACGTGCCCATATAGGGTCCGGCGTGGGCCTCCTCATAGGTCAGTCCCACCAGGCGTCCGTGGAGGTTATCCCTTCAGTCACGAGGACAGATGTCACGTGTTGGCGGCGAAGTGAAAGCAGAGCCCGGAAGCGGTTCCTTGAGCGCTAAACCTTTGGCACCCCGGCATATTTGTGTGGTGATCCGAGCCGAGTGAGGGATAAGCTGACGTAGCCGTAACGCCGTAGGACTCGGGGAGGTGGATAGCCAAATGAAGCCGCCCCGTCTTGCTGTAGGCTATCGCTGATTATCACCAGGCCGAGTAACGAGGGAAGTGGTCTCCTGGGTGAACTCCAGATCCTAATCACATTTTTCCCAGACGTTCTAGACAGGTCGCGCCGGTGGACCGGGTTAACTAGCGTACAGGGACCCTTTGATTTTAATGGCTTTCTACTTCAGGGGACCCCGAACATCTGCAGGACAGTGCCTCACGGTTACAGATGGGCTCCTCCTTGTCAGACTCGTCTTCCTCGGCCTTCACGTTCTCAATCATCATCAACCAACGGCCAGGCATGATTTAGTAATGGCCCGATTAATGGCGCTGACCCGCCGCGACTTCCCTGCTCCGGGGAGGCCGGAGTTCTGTCTTCTTTGTCAATGGCTTTCCTGTTCTGCCTGTAAAGCTACGCCACATTCGGAGCAGGATCTGGAACCATCTCGAGCCGCCAGGCCAGCACGTCCTCCAAGTTGGAAGCAACAGAACGAGCTTGTTTATCTACTAGAACAGAAACTACATGGCAAAAGCTTCAAGGCCGGCCACGGCGGAGAAGGAAATCACACTCTCCACCACTCTCCACCACTCTCCACCCGTCCCCGGGCTTCTTTGGGCGGACGTGTGAGATCTACCACGAGAGTGACACTTGAGTAAGCTTGAGGCCATATGGGCGCCCTGTTGCAACAAGCATGCAATTAATCCTGAATTAGTTCAGCCAATCTGCCACACACGGCAGTCTGATGAAGGCTCGGTGTGGAGCGCGCCATTTGTGCGGGCGCGCTTGTGTCCATGCACGCGTATATGTGTGTGTGTGGCAGAGGGCTTCCAGGAAACGTCAGTGCATCCGCTCCACATTTGCTTGACATCAGGCCCATCATTCCAACTCCACGTCTCTCTGGAGACGCGCGATGGGATGGCGGGATGGTGAATAATTCAGACTAACAGGGAGCTGATGGGGAAGACGGGAGCGCGGTGGGCCACACCAACCCAGCCGAGACGGTTACTCTCACCGGGAGACGATCAGGAAACAGGACGTAGAGTTTCAGGGGGTGTTTACATAACGGGGGAAAACGAATCAGCACATATACACCTGATTTACAAACACAGACGAACGTCATATACACCCGTCATATACAACCGGTATATACACACCTCATATACATACCTCATATACACCCGTCATATACAACCGTCATATACATCCGGTATATACATACCTCATATACATACATCATATACATACATCATATACATCCGTCATATACATCCGTCATATACATCCGGTATATACATACATCATATACATACATCATATACATCCGGTATATACATACATCATATACATACACCATATACATACATCATATACATACATCATATACATACATCATATACATCCGTCATATACATCCGGTATATACATACATCATATACATACATCATATACATCCGGTATATACATACATCATATACATACATCATATACATCCGGTATATACATACATCATATACATACATCATATACATCCGGTATATACATACATCATATACATACATCATATACATCCGGTATATACATACATCATATACATACATCATATACATACCTCATATACATACATCATATACACCCGTCATATACAACCGTCATATACAACCGTCATATATATCCGTCATATACATCCGGTACATACATACATCATATACATACCTCATATACATACATCATATACATACCTCATATACATACATCATATACATACATCATATACATACATCATATACATTCCTCATATACACACCATATACATCCGGTATATACATCCGTTATATACATACCTCATACCTGATATACATACACCATATACACCTGATTTACATACACAGATGAACGTCATATACACCCGTCATATACATCCGGTATATACATACCTCATATACATACATCATATACATACACCATATACATCCGTTATATACATACATCATCTACATCTGTCATATACATCCGTCATATACATCCGTTATATACATACACCATATACACACCTCATATACATACATCATATACATACCTCATATACATCCGGTATATACACACCTCATATACATACATCATATACATACCTCATATACATACACTGTATACATCTGTCATATACATCCGTTATATACATCCGTCATATACATACACCATATACATCCGTCATATACATACACCATATACATACACCATATACATCCGTCATATACATCCGTCATATACATCCGTCATATACATCCGGTATATACATACCTCATATACATCCGTTATATACATACACCATATACACACCTCATATACATACCTCATATACATACACTGTATACATCTGTCATATACATCCGTTATATACATCCGTCATATACATACACCATATACATCCGTCATATACATACACCATATACATCCGTCATATACATCCGTCATATACATCCGGTATATACATACCTCATATACATCCGGTATATACATACACCATATACACACACCATATACATACACCATATACATCCGTTATATACATACACCATAAACACCTGATTTACAAACACAGACAACCGTCATATACATCCGTTATATACATACACCATATACATACACCATATATACACGTCATATATATATATATATACATCCGTCATATACATCCGTCATATACATACACCATATACATCCGTTATACACATACATCGTATACAACGTCATATACATCCGTCATATACATCCGTCATATACGTCCTTATATACATACACCATATACATACACCATATACATCCGTCATATACATCCTTCATATACAGGGGGGGGGTGGGGGGGGGGGGGGTGTGGGGGGGGGGGGGGGGGGGGGGGGGGGGTGGGGGGGGGGGGTTTTTTTGTACACCATATACATACGCCATATATACCACATATACATACTTCATCTATCTATACTATATGTATACTATATGTATTTTTATAAAAATGCACATTTTTTATTAGATTTTAGGTTCAGCTCCACACTCAAAATTAAATTCAGTGGTTCTAATATACTTACAGCGTAGAGACATGGTTAATTCATCACGTCCCATGAAGACATGGACTAGAGCAGACAGCTCAGCTGAAGACGCGTGAAGTTAATGATATTAATTCATTAATTAATTAACGATATTACATTACAGAACCAGCGTTATTCCTCAGACCCTTCAGAGGAAATCAACCTTCATAACGTCTACATGTCTTACATGATATTCGAATGGACTACGGAGTCATTTTACCACTAGACAGCTCTCAAAATAAAAGTCCTCGTTTATAATTTTAACAAAGTATTTTATTTTTGGACGAGCAAAGCAAAAATAACCCGACGTGGGCCAGGAGGGGTATTTTATCATACCCTGTTGAGGAAAAGTTTATTAAACTAAAAGTCCTTATTTATTAATTAATAAACTGTTTTATTTTTAGTGAAATGTTTCATTTCTGGATAGGCGGAATTAAAAAATCTGCCCTTTGACCCTTTTCGTCTAGACTTTTATTAATTTTTAGACGTTTTATGTATTTTTATTTTTTTTATTTTGCTTGTTATTCTTTTAAATTAGTAAATTTGTGCCAGTAGCTTCATTCAACAGGCCATACGCTGTTTTGGGAAAACTTCCTGATCCGGTTTTTAAATCCACATCCTTAGAGGTTTTATTTCTAGTGATGTTTTTGGAGAAATGATGGTATATATTGGTAATAATTAACTATGTGCGTTTATGTTTGTGCTAATTTAATAAGCTGAATAATATTTTCCTCAACAGGGACTCCGACCGTTAAAAACCCATTCCTGTCCAAATCCATAAAGCCAGCTCATTTTTATCTGACTTGTCCGGAAATAAAATACTTTTTATCAAAATAATAAACAAGGACTTTTATTTTGAAATGTCTCTCAGTAAAATGACACGTACGTGTATGAATGTAGCTTTAAACCTCAATGAGTGACTTATAAAGGCTTTATGTAAGAGGTTATAGGTAGGTTATAGGGTCTAGGTAGACACCCTTCAAGTAAAGTGTTGGGTAACCTGACTGCGGTGGGAGTTCCAAACAAACGACCCTCCATGAAGGATGGTCACTGCAGAGCTGGACTTGCCATGGCCCATCATGCCCATTACACTCATGTCCGTAAGCCATGCTGGCCTTCAGCTTGAGAAGAACTATGGAGGAAGCGATGCGTGAATGTGTAACCGCACCACATCGGCATGCTCTGTGACCTCACACGGTTTCTGATATACGTCCTATCTCACCATCAACGCACATGTTGGGTTCCTATGCTCAACCGCAGAACCAGCTTGAGTCCCTGAGCTCCAGACGAAGCTCTAACGAAGCCTCGGCTCTCTCAGCGTGAAAGGCGTTAGGGATTTGGGCTTAGTCCTCAATAGGGATTGATGTAAGCAGTTGTTGATTGAGATTAGCAGCTTCTCCTGCACACAATACACATCTAAGACCGGTGTTAACCCCTTAAACCCCACACTACAGCTGACCCGTCTGGTCGTTCTGTAATCAGCGTCCTCTATGCCTGAATAATGAACTCGGGGTCTAAGCAGATCTTCTCCATGGGGTGTTCAGAAATCACCTCAGTCGCGCCCCGTGGTCAACACATTGTTCCAACCTGAACACGGTTTCTAAAGTGTTTAGGGATTGTTCTGATTGCACACCGCATGGAACTGAATCTACAAGACCAGAAACCAAAACACCACCAAGAGTGGAAACGTCGCTTTGCTTTGGCAGTACCATTCAAAGTAGATGGCGTATGATCCATGTAATAGCTTGTTATTAATGTTTATAGCTGCTTCTTAGTCATCTGTAGTGATTATTAAATATCTGGGAAGGACTACTGGATACACTAGAGCAGAATCATTTAAAACAGCTGGTGAATAAATATTAGTAGATACTGAGTCATTTAAACAAGTGCCTTAATCCTTTACAGTACATGAATAATTTTTAGTAACTCATTAATAATTTATAAAAGTTAATAAGCAAATTACAGTGGTTTCATTCATAATAGTCACTGGATAATTTATATTTAATAATTACCTACATCACTAATTTACTGATTTAATTAATAAGTCATTGAATATATTATAGTAGGTCTTCAAAAATATACAGTAGCTACTGAGAAATTTATAGTAGAAGTTATTGAATATGTTATAGTAGTTACCGAATAATTTAGTAGTTCCTGAATAATTTAGATAATGTAAAATGTAAAATAGTTACTGAGTAATTTATAGTAAATACTGAATAACTTAATGTAGCAACTGAATACTTAATAATTTCATAACAATTCATAACAGTTGATGGATAATTTATAGTAGCTACTGAATCATTATTGATAGATACTGAATAATAAGTCATAAGTTATTGAACATATTAGAATTAATGAATAATTGATATTAGTTAATGAATAACCCAGTAGATACTGAATAATTGATTTTAATTAATAAATAACTTAGTAGATACTAAATAATTGATATTAGTTAATGAATAACTCAGTAGATACTGAATAATTGATATTAGTTAATAAATAACTCAGTAGATACTGAATAATTGATATTAGTTAATGAATAACTCAGTAGATACTGAATAATTGATATTAGTTAATGAATAACTCAGTAGATACTGAATAATTGATATTAGTTAATGAATAACTCAGTAGATACTGAATAATTGATATTAGTTAATGAATAACTCAGTAGATGCTGAATAATTGATATTAGTTAATGAATAACTCAGTAGATGCTGAATAATTGATATTAGTTAATGAATAACTCAGTAGATGCTGGATAATTGATATTAGTTAATGAATAACTCAGTAGATACTGAATAATTGATAGTAGTTAATGAATAACTCAGTAGATACTGAATAATTGATATTAGTTAATGAATAACTCAGTAGATACTGAATAATTGATATTAGTTAATGAATAACTCAGTAGATACTGAATAATTGATATTAGTTAATGAATAACTCAGTAGATACTGAATAATTGATATTAGTTAATGAATAACTCACAGTAGATACTGAATAATTGATATTAGTTAATGAATAACTCAGTAGATACTGAATAATTGATATTAGTTACTGAATAAGTCAGTAGATACTGAATAATTGACAGTAGTTAATGAATAAGTCAGTAGATACTGAATAATTGATATTAGTTACTGAATAAGTCAGTAGATACTGAATAATTGATAGTAGTTAATGAATAAGTCAGTAGATACTGAATAATTGATAGTAGTTAATGAATAAGTCAGTAGATACTGAATAATTGATAGTAGTTAATGAACAAGTCAGTAGATACTGAATAATTGATATTAGTTACTGAATAAGTCAGTAGATACTGAATAATTGATAGTAGTTAATGAATAAGTCAGTAGATACTGAATAATTGATATTAGTTAATGAATAACTCAGTATATACTGAATAATTGATATTAGTTACTGAATAAGTCAGTAGATACTGAATAATTGATATTAGTTAATGAATAACTCAGTAGATACTGAATAATTGATAGTAGACCCTAAATTCTGAATAGGTCTTACTGTAAATAAAATAATAATAAGTTTAGGGATTCAGGAGTTATGGATTAAGGGAGGGAGAGATAGAGAGAGAGAGAGAGAGAGAGAGAGAGAGAGAGAGAGAGTGAGAGAGAGTGAGAAAGAGTGAGAGTTAGAGACATAGAGAGAGAGAGAGAGAGAATAGTAGGGAAGAAAAGGGGTGGAGGGGAAAATCCTTTCTTCCTTCTCTGTGTAAAGGACCATTTCCTGTGACTGGCTTTGCCAGGGTGGAGGGGTGGGGGATGGGAGGAGACGGCTGTACCAGGATGACATCACCCCTTCACTGTGCTTTTGTGTTACGGGCCGTGTGGTAGGTGGACACAGTCCCTGCATTCCACCTCTATAGTCTGAGTCCTCAGATAAGCAGCCCCGCTGCTGTTCACCCCCGGACCTCTCCGTGTTGGTCCTTCTGGGTGAGGGATTCTTTTAATACTCAACACAAACCGCACACCCAACACGGTGGAGCTCGTACAAGAGAGGGGTCCTGAAAGCTGCAGCTAACCTCAAAGGCAAACTTTAAAGAACACTCGGTTCCTGTCTAGGACCCCTCGGAGAACCTTGATCTCAGACCTGGGTGATGCAAATAGTGGATAGCATGGTTCAAACTCAGCACACTAACAATGTTGGGTATCATATTGAGGGGGGGTCTTAATAAAGCAACATCTGAGCTAGCTAGCATGCTAACCAACCATTTAACTAGTTATAGACCATTTGGTGACATACATTAAGTACTATCAGAGCTAGCTAGCATGCTAACCAACCATTTAATGAGTTATAGACCATTTGGTGACATACATTAAATACTATCAGAGCTAGCTAGCATGCTAACCAACCATTTAATGAGTTATAGACCATTTGGTGACATACATTAAATACTATCAGAGCTAGCTGGCATGCTAACCAACCGTTTAATGAGTTATAGACCATTTGGTGACATACATAAATACTATCAGAGCTAGCTAGCATGCTAACCAACCGTTTAATGAGTTATAGACCATTTGGTGACATACATTAAATACTATCAGAGCTAGCTAGCATGCTAACCAACCATTTAATGAGTTATAGACCATTTGGTGACATACATTAAATACTATCAGAGCTAGCTAGCATGCTAACCAACGATTTAATGAGCAAACTTTAAAGAACACTCGGTTCCCATATAGACCATTTGGTGACATACATTAAATACCATCAGAGCTAGCTAGCATGCTAACCAACCATTTAATGAGGTATAGACCATTTGGTGACATACATTAAATACTATCAGAGCTAGCTGGCATGCTAACCAACTGTTTAATGAGTTACAGACCATTTGGTGACATACATTAAATACTATCAGAGCTAGCTAGCATGCTAACCAACCGTTTAATGAGTTATAGACCATTTGGTGACATACATTAAATATTATCAGAGCTAGCTAGCATGCTAACCAACCGTTTAATGAGTTATAGACCATTTGGTGACATACATTAAATACTATCAGAGCTAGCTAGCATGCTAACCAACCATTTAATGAGTTATAGACCATTTGGTGACATACATTAAATACTATCAGAGCTAGCTAGCATGCTAACCAACCATTTAATGAGGTATAGACCATTTGGTGACATACATTAAATACCATCAGAGCTAGCTAGCATGCTAACCAACTGTTTAATGAGTCTTTAACCATTGTTTTGATATCACATTAGTATCATGTGTGCTGGTTAGCATGCTAGCCAGCAATTTATTGAACCATAAACAATGTAATGGATTAATTAAACGTCTAGCTAACACTGATTTTGTTCAGTTTCTATGAATAACTAATCTATGGATGTTTGGTTAGCATGCTCTTTAAATAAACTTATGCTAACCTCCCATTTGATCAACCATGAACCATTAAACTTGAATTAACCATTAGCCATTTAATGGCCGTGATCAAATATTGGTGATGATGAGCATGTTTGAAATTATTTATAAACTTCAGTAGTATTAGCATTAGCATCAGCGCTAGTTAGCATGCTAACCAACCATTTATTGAGTTATAAGCCATTTAATGATGTGAATTAAACACCGCCAGCGCTAGTTAGCATGCTAGCCATCTGTTTAATGAGTCCTAAATCATTGGTTATCTTTATTGTTATTAATGCTGGTTAGCATACTAGCCTACCCAACAATAAGTCATATAAATCTATTGAGCATGCTAGCTAGCACTGATGGTGTTGAGTTAATATAGATAACTAATGTATGACTCATTATATGGATGATTAGCATGCTAAACAGAACTGTTGATAATTAAATTCATGATAACCACATTTAATTAACCATTAACCTTTTACGAACCACACTTTACCGTCACTAGTCAGCTTACTAATTAGTGAGCTTATAATAAAACATTGCATGATTAAAGTAAATATTGTCAGCGCTGGTTAGCATATGCTAATTACTAACCATGTAATGAGTCATTAGGTATTTATTTAGCACTTACTTAAATTATTTAAACACAACATAGTGTGCTAAATATTTAGTATTCAATGACTCATAATTATTTATTTAACAAGTCATAAAATAGTTTAATAAATATAAACCTTTTTTTTTAAAAACAAACATCAGTGCTGGTTAGCATGCTAACAAACCGTTTAATAAGGAATAAACCATTTATTAATATTGGTTAAACACAATCAATGCTACTTAGCACGCTAATAAACCATTTAACAAGTTTTAAACAATTTAGCGATATAAATAAATTACCCTCAGTGCTGATTAGCTTGCTAGCTAGTAACTACTGAATGAAGCACTAGCTAATTCATGAACCATAAACTACGTAATAAAGGTAAACATTGTTTCAGTGCTGGTTAGCATGCTAGCCAACTAGCAGTAGTTTGGCCTGTCAGTTTTTGGTGAAGACTGCTTCTAACATCCCACCACTTTTAAAGGGATTTATTGTGAGGTCTACACAAGGACTAGCATTAGCGGTTAGCGTGCTGGTGTGGAGAAAGTCCTGAGTGTAAATGAAGTTTCCAGAACCCTTCCGTGAGGCGACGGCCGCGCAGGCCAGAAGGTTCCAATTTACCGGAGCGGAGTGTATATTTTGCAGGGGGGTGCGGGGGGGACCCTCATCATGTCAGAGAAAAATGGCCGGTGTGTATCTGTAAAAATACATAATTATAAGTCCCCAAAACGCTTTCAGACCGTTCCGTTTGAGGAACGGGGGTTAGCTAAACATTTCACTGTCATGAGCGTGGCGGGCGAGCGCAGGCTAATAAATGCTTTTCACAGCTTGTGTTTTCCCATTCCGAAACACTTCGGCTGGCCGGTCAGCGCCGGACTCAGCGGTCATAAATTACCCAGCGATGTGTCAGCTTCAGCTCCCTAATGTTTTCCCTCAAACCGTCCACTCTCCACAACTCTGGAATATGAGGCTCCGATAGTGAGGGCGTACCTGCATCTGCCTGGACCTGCTGTGAAAATACGAGCGCCGGGGATCCAGATGTTATTCTGCTGCTCAGGGAGAAAATGAACACACTCGTTTATTCGGCCGTTAAGTCCAAGCCCCCTAGATTAGATATAACATCCTCCACCTGCATACAGTAGAAATCATCACAGAGCTACAGAGAACCCTAGCAACCACCTGCAAAACCTGGTAGACCACCAAGGAAGCCCCTTCAGATAAACAGCAGTTTTAGATCAAAGGAGACACAAACATCAAACACAGAATGGACTGACCACCCCAGAGGCCGGAGCCTCAACACCACTGAGTGTGTTTGGGGTATTTGGATAGTGAGAAGCAGAAACAGCTAAACCAGCTTCTAAAACTGAACTTCGGAGGCGTGTACAGATGCCTGTAAGAAACTGTAAGGAGGTCATATACGTTTCTGATTGTAAAGGTCATATATGTTTCTGTTTGTAAAGGTCATATAAGTTTCTGTTTATAAAGGTCATATACATTTCTGTTTATAAAGGTCATATACGTTTCTGTTTGTAAAGGTCATATACGTTTCTGTTTATAAAGGTCATATACATTTCTGTTTATAAAGGTCATATACGTTTCTGTTTGTAAAGGTTATGTACGTTTGCTGTTTATAAAGGTTATATGCGTTTTTTGATTGTGAAGGTCATATACATTTATGTTTGTAAAGGTTATATACGTTTTCTGACTGTAAAGGTCATATGTATTCTGTTTGGAAAGGTCATATATGTTTTGTGGTTGTAAAGGTTACATACGTTTTTGTTTATAAAGGTCATGTACATTTTCTGTTTGCAA
>JAMWET010004465.1:120000-209522 GCA_024036415.1 Prochilodus magdalenae
TCATTACATCATCAGATTCTGTTCGAGGAAGGAATCCGGAAAACAACCTATACTTACACGTTTCCACCAGAGGGGTCGCCAAATCTCCAGGAGTGTCGGAAAGCAGGTGCAGGTCTATGTAAAAACAGAAGAAATAATTAAATATTTATGTTTTTTATCTGAATATCAGTGAACACAGTAAACACATCCTCCACAAAGAACAGAATCAGATACGAGCACAACATCTCACCGTGTGCCATAACTCTTACACTGATGTACCTAAATATCTTCAGTTCAGTATAGTTTTAATAATAAGAAATCATTTTACTGAAATAGTTGTGTAGTAGTTTTATTGTAGTAGTTTTATTGTAGTAGTTTTAATTAAATAGTTTTGTTGTAGTTTTATTGTAGTAGTTTTAATGAACTACAGTAGTTGTGTTGTAGTTTTATTGTAGTAGGTTTATTGAAATAGTTTTGTAGTAGTTTTATTGTAGTAGTTTTATTGTAGTAGTTTTAATGAACTACAGTAGTTGTGTTGTAGTTTTATTGTAGTAGTTTTATTGAAATAGTTGTGTAGTAGTTTTATTGTAGTAGTTTTATTGAAATAATTGTGTAGTAGTTTTATTGTAGTAGGTTTATTGAAATAGTTGTGTGGTTGTTTATTGTAGTAGTTTTATTGAAATAACTGTGTAGTAGTTTTATTGTAGTAGTTTTATTGAAATAGTTGTGTAGTAGTTTTAATGCAATAGTTTTGTTGTAATTTTATTGTAGAAGTTTTATTGAAATAGTTGTGTAGTAGTTTTATTAAAGTAGCTTTATTGAAATAATTGTGTAGTAGTTTTATTGTAGTAGTTTTATTGAAATAGTTGTGTAGTAGTTGTAGTAGTTTTATTGAAATAGTTGTGTAGAAGTTTTATTGTAGTAGTTTTATTGAAATAGTTGTGTAGTAGTTTTATTGTAGTAGATTTATTGAAATAACTGTGTAGTTTTATTGTAGTAGTTTTAATGAAATAGTTTTTTGTTGTAATTTTATTGTAGTAGTTTTATTGAAATAACTGTGCAGTAGTTTTATTGAAATTGTTGTGCAGTAGTTCTAATTGTAGTAGTTTTATAGAAATAGTTGTGTAGCAGTTTTATTAAAGTAGTTGTGTAGTAGTTTTATTAAAGTAGTTGTGTAGTAGTTTTATTGTAGCAGTTTTATTGAAATAACTGTGTAGTAGTTTTATTGTAGTAGTTTTAATGAAATAGTTTTGTAGTAGTTTTATTGTAGTAGTTTTATTGAAATAGTTGTGTAGTAGTTTTATTGTAGTAGTTTTATTGAAATAGTTGTGTAGTAGTTTTATTGTAGTAGTTTTATTTAAATAACTGTAGTAGTTTTACTGTAGTAGTTTTATTTAGATAATAGTGTAGTAGTTTTATTGTAGTAGTTTTACTGAAATAGTTGTGTAGTAGTTTTATTGTAGTAGTTTTACTGTAGTAGATTTATTGAAATAATAGTGTAGTAGTTTTATTGTAGTAGTTTTATTGTAGTAGTTGTATTTAAATAACTGTGTAGTAGTTTTATTGTAGTAGTTTTATTGAAATAATAGTGTAGTAGTTTTATTGTAGTAGTTTTATTGAAATAGTTGTGTAGTAGTTTTATTGTAGTAGTTTTAATGAAATAACTGTAGTAGTTTTATTGTAGTAGTTTTAATGAAATAACTGTAGTAGTTTT
This sequence comes from Prochilodus magdalenae, assembly GCA_024036415.1. Classification (NCBI taxonomy): domain Eukaryota; kingdom Metazoa; phylum Chordata; class Actinopteri; order Characiformes; family Prochilodontidae; genus Prochilodus; species Prochilodus magdalenae. The sequence continues at coordinate 121,694 of JAMWET010004465.1, forward strand.
ATTGTAGTAGTTTTATTGAAATAGTTTTGTTGTAGTTTTATTGAAATAGTTATGTGGTTGTTTATTGTAGTAGTTTTATTGAAATAACTGTGTAGTAGTTTTATTGTAGTAGTTTTATTGAAATAGTTGTGTAGTAGTTTTATTAAAGTAGTTTTATTGAAATAATAGCGTAGTAGTTTTATTGTAGTAGTTTTATTTAAATGGTTGTGTAATAGTTTTATTGAAATAACTGTGTAGTAGTTTTATTGTAGTAGTTTTATTGAAATAATAGTGTAGTAGTTTATTGTAGTAGTTTTATTGTAGTAGTTTTATTTAAATAGTTGTGTAATAGTTTTATTAAAATAACTGTAGTAGTTTTATTGTAGAAGTTTTATTGAAATAACTGTCTAGTAGTTTTATTGTAGTAGTTTTAGCGAAATAGTTTTGTTGTAGTTTTATTGTAGAAAATTTATTGAAATAGTTGTGTGATTGTTTATTGTAGTAGTTTTATTGAAATAACTGTAGAGGTTTTATTGTAGTAGTTTTATTGAAATAGTTGTGTAGTACTTTTATTAAACTAGTTTTATTGAAATAATAGTGTAGTAGTTTTATTGTAGTAGTTTTACTTAAATAGTTGTGTAGTAGTTTTATTGAAATAGTTGTGTAGTAGTTTTATTGTAGTAGTTTTATTGAAATAGTTGTGTAGTAGTTTTATTGTAGTAGTTTTATTGTAGTAGTTTTATTGAAATAGTTGTGTGGTTGTTTACTGTAGTAGTTTTATTGTAGTAGTTTTATTGAAATAGTTGTGTAGTAGTTTTATTGTAGTAGTTTTATTGAAATAGTTGTGTAGTAGTTTTATTGTAGTAGTTTTATTGAAATACTGTACAGCACACTATAAAATTCAGGCTTCACGATGGCTGCTGTCACTATGCTATTACTAGCTACACTGTTACTTATAGCTATGCTATCGTGGGGAAGCAGCTGAAAGGTTTTGAGGCAGGTCTGGGGTGAATTAGCCGTGCTAGCCTGATGCTTTAACTACCGCGGCTGAAGGATTTTCAGTGCCCTGATATCTCTCAGAGCAACATGTGCTAATGAGCAAAACATGCTCTCAGCTCTGAGGCCGCTGGACAAGAGGACTCGAGAGAGTGACTGTGGGGATGTGGGAGTGTATTTAAGTGCGTACTGGTGGAGGAAAAGGAGGCGCGCTGTGGCGACAGAGCACCCCCCGCTCTCCACCCAGCGTCGCACAATGGAGGAAGTCCCTGGCTATTATGTATTGTGTTCAGTGTGGAGGCCGATAGGGAGGGAGGGAGTCAGTCCATCTCTGTGCATGCGGCTGCCAGGTACACAAATCACGACCAGGGCAGCGCGCCAGCTGGGCTGAGGAGGGTTCTCACAGCAGGGGAGAAGAAAGACCTTCAGTGTGTGGGTAGAACCACCCAGGCTTCTAACGGTCTTGAGCAACTCTGCTTGGACAGCCGATTAGAGTCCGCCGCTGAGCTGGGAGAGCATGGTGGGCTTAACATCAACATGACATCATCAGCTTCATCAACAATGTATTTATGCTCAGTGGCCACTTTATTAGAAACGCCTACCTTTACTTCCATACACTGGCCACTTTATTAGAAACACCAGCCTTTACTTCCACACACTGGCCACTTTATTAGAAACGCCCACCTTTACTTCCACACACTGGCCACTTTATTGGAAACACCTACCTAGTACATCCACTCACTGGCCACTTTATTAGAAACACCTACCTTGTGCTTCCACTCACTGGCCACTTTATTAGAAACACCTACCTTGTACTTCCACTCACTGGCCACTTTATTGGAAACACCTACCTTTACTTCCACTCACTGGCCACTTTATTAGAAACACCTACCACAGATTTCCACGCTGTGGCCACTTTATTAGAAACGCCTACCTTGTACGTCCACTCACTGGCCACTTTATTGGAAACACCGACCTTTACTTCCACTCAATGACCACTTTATTAGAAACACCTACCACAGATTTGCACGCTGTGGCCACTTTATTAGAAACGCCTACCTTGTACTTCCACTCACTGGCCACTTTATTGGAAACACCTAGCTTGTACTTCCACTCACTGGCCACTTTATTAGAAACACCTACCTTGTGCTTCCACTCACTGGCCACTTTATTGGAAACACCCACCTTCTACTTCCACTCACTGGCCACTTTATTAGAAACACCAACCTTTACTTCCACTCAATGGCCACTTTATTAGAAACACCCACCTTTACTTCCACACACTGGCCACTTTATTAGAAACGCCTACCTTGTACTTCCACTCACTGGCCACTTTATTAGAAACACCTACCTTGTACTTCCACTCACTGGCCACGTTATTGGAAACACCTACCTTATGCTTCCACACACTGGCCACTTTATTAGAAACACCTACCTTGTGCTTCCACTCACTGGCCACTTTACTGGAAACACCTACCTTTACTTCCACTCACTGGCCACTTTATTAGAAACACCAACCTTTACTTCCACTCACTGGCCACTTTATTAGAAACCACCGCCTTGTACGTCCACTCACTGGCCACTTTATTGGAAACACCCACCTTTACTTCCACTGTCTGGCCACTTTATTGGAAACACCTAGCTTGTACTTCCACATAAGAGCTAGTTATAGGTGTAGGAGTTGAGCCGTGGTGTCGAACTGAACTCCAGCAGGTGGGGTTTCTAATATAGTGGCTGTTGACAGCACGTCTTCCTCACAAGGCCCAATATTCACGCGCGGTGTGAGATGGGCCGAGCGGCCTGCGAGTGGTTGTCTCTTCGTCTCATAAAGCTGTCGGCTGTTAGCGGAGAGAATATGACACATTCGCTGTGAATTCGCTTTCATCTCCGCCATCCGATACAACGCGCCCGCGCTGGCACCGCACTACACACGCCACAGGTTTCAGGCCCCGCGAATGTGGGGCCAAGTACAAAGGCAATCTGAACGGCGAGAGGGGAACATCTGTTTGGCGTCACCGAAATGGGGAACATGAGGGCGCTGTGCGCCACGGCTCAGACCCGGGCCTAAGAAAACTGGCTGTCGTTACGCCAAATGACTTATGACAGTATATGCGGATGATTAATCTGGGGAGAATTCTTTTAGCGCACGGCTGTGTGGGAGCCAAGCGCGGCCCAAACGACGTGTGAATTTCCAGCTTCGCCAAGGAGCGAGGCATCTCTCCAGCTCAGGCCGACATACTGTAATACGGCCTAGTTAGCAGCAGGCTCAAAAATACCCGCCGCCGCCGCCGCCGCCGGTGCCAAGAGCCATGATCTCAGCCCAGGGTCTCCGCAAGTCCACCAACCTGACGTGAGCTGTTGCGTTGGCTCTGTCGGACGCTAATTCCCAATAGTTTGGAATCTGCTCTGCTACCTAATGATCTGGTGTTAAACCTGCCAGGAGGCTGTTAGCGTTCCGATGGGAGAGTCCCGGTTCTGTATATACATGAATCAGCGTGGAACGCCGGATAATATTTCACATTGGATTAACGCTGCTTGTTGAGTTTGGAGCTGGAACGAGAGTGAACTCGTTATTAATAGCCTGTTCTATCAAATTAGCTCAAAATCCTGAAATATATGGTAAAAAATATAGTAGAAAATTCAGATTATATATTTTCAAGGTTCATGTTATGACCTATTTAACCCAAGGCATTACCTCAGAAAGGAACAAGCTACTTACATGTAGAACCATCATTTACTGGGTTCTTCCAAATTGGAGGCGTCTGTCTCAAACCCTAAAATGTCCAAACCTGTAGAAATAATAATTACATTTCTTTAAAACTGTCTTTTTAAAGTTGTTTTTTTAATAATAATAAATTCTATTTTTTATGAGGTGATTTATAAAATATAAAACTATTATTTTTATTAAATAAACACAAATATATCTATCCAGAAGATGGCTAGATGGTTTTAGTCTGTGGGTGTGGCCTTATTTAAGAGCAGCTACCACACTGTTTTAAAGTAAATGTGTGTGGAAGTCAGTGTTGAGCGTTAAGAAGTGGCACTACCGAAAGTGTGCAGTACTGTTCAAGGCCGTGTCTGCTAGTTATGTACTGCTTGAGCTCTGCTCAAAGGATCTAGAATTACCCCACATAAACAAAAACATGAAGCTTAAAATTTTAATGTATATAAAGTATTTTAATATTTAGCATTCAGTGTGTATAGTAGTATTTCAGTGTTTAATGTATATAGTAGTATTTCAGTGTTTAGTGTATATAGTAGTATTTCGGTGTTTAGTGTATATAGTAGTATTTCGGTGTTTAGTGTATATAGTAGTATTTCAGTGCATATAGTAGTATTTCAGTGTTTAGTGTATATAGTAGTATTTCGGTGTTTAGTGTGTATAGTAGTATTTCAGTGTTTAATGTATATAGTAGTATTTCGGTGTTTAGTGTATATAGTAGTATTTCGGTGTTTAGTGTATATAGTAGTATTTCGGTGTTTAGTGTGTATAGTAGTATTTCAGTGTTTAGTGTATATAGTAGTATTTCAGTGTTTAGTGTATATAGTAGTATTTCAGTGTTTAGTGTATATAGTAGTATTTCAGTGTTTAGTGTATATAGTAGTATTTCAGTGTGTATAGTAGTATTTCAGTGTTTAGTGTATATAGTAGTATTTCAGTGTTTAGTGTATATAGTAGTATTTCAGTGTTTAGTGTATATAGTAGTATTTCAGTGTTTAGTGTATATAGTAGTATTTCGGTGTTTAGTGTGTATAGTAGTATTTCGGTGTTTAGTGTGTATAGTAGTATTTCAGTGTTTAATGTATATAGTAGTATTTCGGTGTTTAGTGTATATAGTAGTATTTCGGTGTTTAGTGTATATAGTAGTATTTCGGTGTTTAGTGTGTATAGTAGTATTTCAGTGTTTAGTGTATATAGTAGTATTTCAGTGTTTAGTGTATATAGTAGTATTTCAGTGTTTAGTGTATATAGTAGTATTTCAGTGCATATAGTAGTATTTCAGTGTTTAGTATATATAGTAGTATTTCAGTGTTTAGTGTATATAGTAGTATTTCAGTGTATATAGTAGTATTTCGGTGTTTAATGTATATAGTAGTATTTTAATGTTCAGTGTTACGTGCACATAGTAGTATTTCAGTGAATGTAGTAGTATTTTAATGTTCCGTGCATATAGTAGTGTTTCAGTGTATATAGCAGTATTTTAATTTTCAGTGTTCAGTCTATACAGTAGTATTTCAGTAAAAAGTGTTCAGTGTATATGAATTAGTAATTCAGTGATGTGTTAAATGTTTATAGTAGTATTTTAGTGTTCAGTGTTTAGTGTTCTCTGTATGTAGTAGTATTTCAGTGTTTATTGTCTATAGTAGTATATTAATGTTCAGTGTTAAGTGTATGTAGTAGTATTTCAGTGATGTGTGTTACATGTACATAGTAGTATTTTAATGTTCAGTGTTTATTATATATAGTAGTATTTAAGTGTATATAGTAGTATTTTAATATTCAGTGTTCAGTGTATATAGTAGTATTTAAATGTTCAGTGTTAAGTGTATGTAGTAGCATTTCAGTGTTTAGTGTATATAGTATTATTTTAATGTTCAGTGCTAAGTGTATGTAGTAGTATTTCAGTGTTTAGTGTATATAGTAGTATTTTAATGTTCAGTGCTAAGTGTATGTAGTAGTATTTCAGTGTTTAGTGTATATAGTAGTATTTTAATGTTCAGTGCTAAGTGTATGTAGTAGTATTCTAGCGTTCAGTGTATATAGTAGTATTTTAATGTTCAGTGCTAAGTGTATGTAGTAGTATTTCAGTGTTCAGTGTATATAGTAGTATTTTAATGTTCAGTGCTAAGTGTATGTAATAGTAGTATTTGTGTTTAGTTTATATAGTGTTATTTTAATGTTCAGTGTTAAGTGTATGTAGTAGTATTCCAGTGTTTAGTGTATATAGTATTATTTTAATGTTTAGTGTTAAGTGTATGTAGAAGTATTCCAGTGTTTAGTGTATATAGTATTATTTTAATGTTCAGTGTTAAGTGTATGTAATAGTATTTCAGTGTTTAGTGTATATAGTAGTACTTTAATGTTCAGTGTTAAGTGTATGTAATAGTTTTTCAGTGTTTAGTGTATATAGCATTATTTTAATGTTCAGTGCTAAGTGTATGTAGTAGTAGTATTTCAGTGTTTAGTGTATATAGTAGTATTTTAATGTTCAGTGTTCAGTGTATGTAGTAGCATTTCAGTGTTCAGTGTATATAGTAGTATTTCAATGTTCAGTGCTAAGTGTATGTAGTAGTATTTTAGTGTTCAGTGTTTATTTTTATTCTTTTCAGGAAAATAACTTTCAGTTTCGCTGAGGAAGCTGCAGTCACATCTACAAAGTCCTACACTATATATTATATATGTTGCTGTTTGTTACTGGTCAACACCAAACAGTTACACTTAACACTCTGATTGATGAGATGAGTACATATGCAGATATACCAAATAGATTTGACTGGTAATATATATATATATATATATAAAACTCTTTATGCTTTACTGTAAAGTGAAAACATCTATAAAATATCACTCGTGGAATTATACAGTCCACCTTAAATACCTCTAGAATGGAGCTTTACAACAAAAATCTGAAACTAAATTTGTTCCCAACAATAATAACCTTTCAGAAATAAAAAATTACTTTCAGTAATCTAAAGAGAAATATTCTATTCTAAATTCATATTAAATTACTCTAAGATGATGTTGATGGTTCTATACTCATGTATAAAGCTGAACACTCTTACTGTCAGAAAATGAATCTCCAGGATACTCTAAAAGCACACGAGGCACTTCCACAGGAAGTTACTGTATCTGTCAATAGCCATGATCATATCTAGAACCTATTAACATTGTGTCATTCTCCAAATGATCTAAAGCTCTAGAACATGTTCCACACTCGAATCTACACCGTGTCCATGATTACTGTAGAGAACAACACAGATGCTTAACACGGCGAGTGATGATTCCACACTTCGGAGCGGTGCGGTACGATATCAGCTGAAGCTCAAAGGGGCTGCTGCTGCTCTCCGTGGGCGAAGCGTGGGCGAGACTTGTTTCATGCTCCTCGGCCCGTGTTATGCTTCCCATTTTCAGCCTGCCAGCCTCCGTGAGCCGGAGCCACTGAGGGACCTTCACTCCGGGTCTGTGTAGAAGCACAACAGCGAGGAGCGTTAGCGCTTTTAGAAGACGGAGTCGTCGTTCTCCGAGACTGTGGAGGTTCTCTGCAACCTCTAATCAGCCAGTGAACCCAAACCATGACCTGGCCACTGAGGAACTGACATTCTCTCGGGCACACCATGTTCAGGTGGTTAGCGTAGCTTAGCATTAGCTAGCTACAAGGAGGTAATCAGTTCTGTTTCTGATATACGGCCTTCAAGAGAGTCATACATTCTGAGGAACCTCAGAACTAGCATCTAGGTTCTTCAAGGCAGCCGACTGAGGAACGTGAAGCTATCCGAGGCCTTCAAGGCAGGTCCACCCTGGATGCCTAGAGATTGCTGCAGCATCGCTGAGACGTGGCAGTTAAGGGGAACTGTGGGAACTGAAATTACCACAGCATGGCCTGGCGGACGAAAAGGAGCATCTCCTCTCGGTTCTACTACACTGTGGGGCGACGGGCGTGGCAGCCAATGGCACAGGCAACGTTGCAACGGGTTCCACCCAGCTTCAGCAAGTCCTGGAAGCTCATGCGACACGGCCAAGAACCCCAAGCGGAAAAGCTTCTACATGCGGGACACTGATCCGAAACATAGCTCGAAATCCGGCCCTGACTTCCGACAACCTGTGGGAAGACCTACGCATGGACGGCCCACGAAGATCACGGAGCGCTAGCACGATTCCTCAAGGAGGAGAAGGTGCAAATTCCTGAAACGGGGAGCAGGACGACTCCTAGCTGGCTACGCCAGACCAGGCGTTTCTCCCATACCTCCTGTCGCTGCAGCTTGGCCTGTAAACGCCAGCTGAAATTCTTTCCAGCGCTACGCAGCTTCTAGACCATTCCGTTTTATTGCATTTAGAGGCGGCCGTGCTGTGAAAACAACCTCGGAATACAGGAAAACCGCTCTGGCGTATGTCAAGCTAAGGCCTGATTATGCTGCCTACCCCGTAGATAAAAGTGACACTTGAAGAGGACCAGATCCGCACGCACACAGTGTACGCTCCTGCCGGTTTTCCTGTCTTTGTGGGATCCTTGCTTCGGTACCTCCGTGCCTAACCCAACCCAGCTCCAAACTCAACAATGAAAGCTCTACTGTAGTGGAGGGGGGCGGGCGACGACAGGCGGAGCAGCGGCTTGAGCCCACGACCACAAACCGTCTTCACTGTCGTTGTCAAAATGTCAGGTCCCCACAAAGAGTTACACGCCTCCAGACACACAAATCCATAACCACAGTTCTACGTCGACTGCTGTTTTGATCTGTCATACAGTAGTCCGGCCCGCCGTTCCGGTATCTTAACAAATCCCTAACCCTTACCTCGTCCATGCTTTCCCCGACCGCAGCTTCCAGGCAGCTCACAAATCCGGATACAGTACAAACATCATCGCTACACACCCACGGGGCATCACCTGGAGGGCACCATCTGCAAGGCTAACGCCATTATCTACAAAAGTCAGGGGATGGCAGTGCGAAGGGGTTGCCCTCAGGGGACGGCTTGGGAACCCCCACACCTGTCTGAGTTGAGAGGTGTTATCTTGTGAATGAAGTTGAACACTGGCCCGTGTGCGGGAATTATCGGGAGCGTGAGCGTGGCATGATAGCGGGTGCCAGACGGAGGGGACATTCCATTTCCGAAGTTGCATGGGCATTTCAGATTCCTGGATCCATAGTGTCACCGGGAATACGTCATAGGAGGCATTACCACCTACAGGGGACAGCATGGTGGACAGCATAGTGGACTGCACGGTGGACTGCACGGTGGACAGCACGGTGGACAGCGCAGTGGACAGCACAGTGGACTGCACGGTGGACTGCATGGTGAACAGCACGGTGGACAGCACAGTGAACAGCACAGTGGACAGCACAGTGAACAGCACAGTGAACAGCACAGTGGACAGCACAGTGAACAGCACAGTGGACAGCATGGTGGACAGCATGGTAGACAGCACGGTGGACAGCACGGTGGACTGCACGGTGGACAGCATAGTGGACAGCAAAGTGGACAGCACAGTGGACTGCACGGTGGACAGCACAGTGGACAGCACAGTGGACTGCACGGTGGACAGCACAGTGGACAGCACAGTGAACAGCATAGTGGACAGCACAGTGGACTGCACGGTGGACTGCACGGTGGACTGCACGGTGGACAGCACAGTGGACAGCACAGTGGACTGCACGGTGGACAGCACAGTGGACAGCACAGTGAACAGCATAGTGGACAGCACAGTGGACTGCACGGTGGACAGCACAGTGAACAGCATAGTGGACAGCACAGTGGACTGCACGGTGGACAGCATAGTGGACAGCACGGTGGACTGCACGGTGGACTGCACGGTGGACAGCACAGTGGACAGCACAGTGGACTGCACAGTGGACAGCACAGTGGACAGCACGGTGGACAGCACGGTGGACAGCACGGTGGACAGCACGGTGGACAGCACGGTGGACAGCACGGTGGACAGCATGGTGGACAGCATGGTGGACTGCACGGTGGACTGCACGGTGGACAGCACAGTGAACAGCATAGTGGACAGCGCAGTGGACAGCACAGTGGACAGCATACTGGACACCCAACGGGCGCAGCATGGTGGAACAGCGACCCCGGCAGCAGAAGCGACTGCAACGGTGGGACAGCATGGTGGAGCACAAGCCCCACCAGAGTGCCCCTGTTAACATCACCACACTGGACACAGTGCCTCACCTGGGTGGCATGGTCTGATGAGTCACGGTACCAGTGTGGTCCAGACCCCAAAAGCCATGGACCCCAGTTGTCAACAAGGCACTGTGCAGGCTGATGGTGGTTCCATAGTGGTGTAGGGTGTGTTCCCAAGGCATGGCATTGGGGACTGGCGGCTGCTATGTGTCACTGCTTGGCGACCATTTGCAGCCCTTCATGGACTTCATGGACCCCCACACTTCTGGGATGTTCCAGCATTCCAGTTAGGGAACCAGCCTTGGGGTCTCTGGTGCTTTGATGTCCCTTGGCGACCAACAGGCAGCCCTTCTGAAGTGCTCATGGACCCCCACACTTCTGGGATGTTCCAGCATTCCAGTCAGGGAACCGCTCTCCAGGCACCATGGATAGGGCTGCCCTTGGCTCCCAGTGCCCCTACACTGTGTGTGGTTGCTTTAGGGCCTGATTGGGTGGACAGTTCCTCGGTGTGCAAGCGCTGTTGCCAAATAGTTCCGGCACGTATCCCTCCACCATGAACCTCACCAGGCAGCGCATTCAGAACCATGACATGTCATATCTTTCTATGGGGGAGCGTTTAGAGGTGGACGTCTGGTTCCCATCACCTCCACTGTGACCAATTCCGACGAGAAGTTTCTCCAGAAGGGACTGTTTTACATCCAACCAGAGAGATCCGTGGAATTCCCCGTTAATCTGCTCCGTGGTGTATTTCGGGCTCTTATCTGATGACAGCTAAACAGACACAACATGCTGTTTCCCCGTCCAGCGACGGGCCTTTGTTAATCAGGCTTCTTCCAGCCGAGCCTAATGGATCTTTACGAAGCTCAGGGTGGTTCTCAGCACCAGCGTGGTCAGCCAGAGGAAGGAAGCGGATCTCAATGAGGGGAAAGGTGTGTGTGTATGTGTGTGTGTGCTTGTTTGTGTGTGTGTGTGTGTGTGCGTTTGATTGATCGCGGCAGGAAAAGGGTTGGGATAATACACTGATACTCTACGGGCTGCTATCACGGTGAAAAGGTCATTCCCATGCACTAAAATAGGCCTCAGTGACCATTACTGTGGACGTCTTCAATAGAACCGACGGAGGATCGCTCCCCTTCAGGGGACGCACTGTATGAGGACACTGTACGAGAGAGAGAGAGAGAGAGGGGGGGGGGAGAGAGGGAGAGAGAGAGAGAGAGAGGGAGAGAGAGAGAGAGTTAGAGAGAGAAAGAGAGAGAGAGAGAGAGAGAGAGAGAGAGAGAGAGAGAGAGAGAGAGACAGAGAGAGAGAGAGAGAGAGAGAGAGAGAGAGAGAGAGAGAGAGAGAGAGAGAGAGGGAGAGAGGGAGAGAGAGAGAGGGAGAGAGAGAGAGGGAGAGAAAGAGAGAGAGAGAGAGAGAGAGAGGTAGAGAGGGAGAGAGAGAGAGAGAGAGGGAGAGAGAGAGAAAGAGAGAGAGAGAGAGAGGGAGAGAAGGAGAGAGAGAGAGAGAGAGGGAGAGAGAGAGAGGGAGAGAAAGAGAGAGAGAGAGAGAGAGAGAGAGAGAGAGAGAGAGAGAAAGAGAGAGTGGACACGACTGGAGCAACAGCTACACATTCTACTGCTGCTTCTTAATGTAGGAGAGGGGTTTCCGATAAAGTGGCCAGTGAGTGGAAGTACAAGGTGGGTGTTTCTAATAAAGTGGCCAGTGAGTGGAAGTACAAGGTGGGTGTTTCTAATAAAGTGGCCAGTGAGTGGAAGTACAAGGTGGGTGTTTCTAATAAAGTGGCCAGTGAGTGGAAGTACAAGGTGGGTGTTTCTAATAAAGTGGCCAGTGAGTGGAAGTACAAGGTGGGTGTTTCTAATAAAGTGGCCAGTGAGTGGAAGTAAAGGTGGGTGTTTCCGATAAAGTGGCCAGTGAGTGGAAGTAAAGGTGGATGTTTCCGATAAAGTGGCCAGTGAAAGCCTGTGTAGAATTTATCATGGTGTGGGAGCTCGGTCTACTAACCGGACCAATAGTAGGTGACTCAACATCATACCATTCACCCAACACTGAGAGCTAAAGTGACAATACGCCCTGGATTTGGCTACAGGCTGGGATCAGGAGCAGCGGCCTGAGCCGAGCTGACATCTCGGAAAGGAGCAGGGAATCATGGGAGTTTGAGGAAGTGCCTTCTTCGCTCAGGACGCTGTCATCCTGTCTGGACACATCAATCAGGCGTTACTGGCTAAGGAAAAGCATCCCAGGCTGGACTGTACCGCATCCTCAACCATCATCTCAGATTACTCCACCCAGACACGCTGCTGTCTCCTGCTGATGGGGTGTATAGACCGATATCTCCTATTCTAGCGTACGGTAGAGTTTACTGATGTGGTGTATGGACCGATATCTCCTAGCGTATGGTAGAGTTTACTGATGTGGTGTATGGACCGATATCTCCTATTCTAGCGTACGGTAGACTTTACTGATGCGGTTTATGGACCGATATCTCCTATTCTAGCGTACGGTAGAGTTTACTGATGCGGTTTATGGACCGATATCTCCTATTCTAGCGTATGGTAGAGTTTACTGATGTGGAGTATGGACCGATATCTCCTATTCTAGCGTATGGTAGAGTTTACTGATGTGGTGTATGGACCGATATCTCCTATTCTAGCGTACGGTAGAGTTTACTGATGTGGTTTATGGACCGATATCTCCTATTCTAGCGTACGGTAGAGTTTACTGATGCGGTTTATGGACCGATATCTCCTATTCTAGTGTACGGTAGAGCTTACTGATGTGGTGTATGGACCGGTATCTCCTATTCTAGAGTACGGTAGAGGTTACTGATGTGGTGTATGGACTGATATCTCCTATTCTAGCGTACGGTAGAGTTTACTGATGTGGTGTATGGACCGATATCTCCTATTCTAATGTACAGTAGAGTTTACTGATTTGGTTTATGGACCGATATCTCCTATTCTAGTGTACGGTAGAGCTTACTGATGTGGTGTATGGACCGGTATCTCCTATTCTAGTGTACGGTAGAGTTTACTGATGTGGTGTATGGACTGATATCTCCTATTCTAGCGTATGGTAGAGTTTACTGATGTGGTGTATGGACCGATATCTCCTATTCTAGCGTATGGTAGAGTTTACTGATGTGGTGTATGGACCGATATCTCCTATTCTAGCGTACGGTAGAGTTTACTGATGTGGTGTATGGACCGATATCTCCTATTCTAGCGTACGGTAGAGTTTACTGATGTGGTGTATGGACCGATATCTCCTATTCTAGTGTACGGTAGAGTTTACTGATGTGGTGTATGGACCGATATCTCCTATTCTAGCGTACGGTAGAGTTTACTGATGTGGTTTATGGACCGATATCTCCTATTCTAGCGTACGGTACAGTTTACTGATGTGGTGTATGGACCGATATCTCCTATTCTAGTGTACGGTAGAGTTTACTGATGTGGTGTATGGACCGATATCTCCTATTCTAGCGTACGGTAGAGTTTACTGATGTGGTGTATGGACCGATATCTCCTATTCTAGCGTACGGTAGAGTTTACTGATGTGGTGTATGGGCCGATATCTCCTATTCTAGCGTACGGTAGAGTTTACTGATGTGGTGTATGGACCGATATCTCCTATTCTAGCGTACGGTAGAGTTTACTGATGTGGTTTATGGACTGATATCTCCTATTCTAGCGTACGGTAGAGTTTACTGATGTGGTTTATGGACCGATATCTCCTATTCTAGTGTACGGTAGAGTTTACTGATGTGGTGTATGGACCGATATCTCCTATTCTAGTGTACGGTAGAGTTTACTGATGTGGTGTATGGACCGATATCTCCTATTCTAGTGTACGGTAGAGTTTACTGATGTGGTGTATGGACCGATATCTCCTATTCTAGTGTACGGTAGAGTTTACTGATGTGGTGTATGGACCGATATCTCCTATTCTAGTGTACGGTAGAGTTTACTGATGTGGTGTATGGACCGATATCGCCTACTCTAGTGTACGGTAGAGTTTACTGATGTGGTGTATGGACTGATATCTCCTATTCTAGAGTACGGTAGAGTTTACTGATGTGGTGTATGGACCGATATCTCCTATTCCAGTGTCCGGTAGAGTTTACTGATTTGGTTTATAGACCGATATCTCCTATTCTACCTTACGGTAGAGTTTACTGATGTTGTTTATGGACCGATATCTCCTGTTCTAGCGTACGGTAGAGTTTACTGATGTGGTTTATGGACCGATATCTCCTATTCTAGTGTACGGTAGAGTTTACTGATGTGGTGTATGGACCGATATCTCCTATTCTAGCGTACGGTAGAGTTTACTGATGTGGTTTATGGACCGATATCTCCTATTCTAGTGTACGGTAGAGTTTACTGATGTGGTTTATGGACCGATATCTCCTATTCTAGCGTACGGTAGAGTTTACTGATGTTGTTTATGGACCGATATCTCCTATTCTAGTGTACGGTAGAGGTTACTGATGTGGTTTATGGACCGATATCTCCTATTCTAGCGTACAGTTGAGTTTACTGATGTGGTGTATGGACCGATATCTCCTATTCTAGTGTACGGTAGAGTTTACTGATGTTGTGTATGGACCGATATCTCCTATTCTAGTGTACGGTACAGTTTACTGATGTGGTGTATGGACCGATATCTCCTATTCTAGTGTACGGTAGAGTTTACTGATGTGGTTTATGGACCGATATCTCCTATTCTAGTGTACGGTAGAGTTTACTGATGTGGTGTATGGACCAATATCTCCTATTCTAGTGTACGGTACAGTTTACTGATGTGGTTTATGGACCGATATCTCCTATTCTAGTGTACAGTAGAGTTTACTGATGTGGTTTATGGACCGATATCTCCTATTCTAGTGTACGGTAGAGTTTACTGATGTGGTTTATGGACCGATATCTCCTATTCTAGTGTACGGTAGAGCTTACTGATGTGGTTTATGGACCGATATCTCCTATTCTAGTGTACAGTAGAGTTTACTGATGTGGTTTATGGACCGATATCTCCTATTCTAGTGTACGGTAGAGCTTACTGATGTGGTTTATGGACCGATATCTCCTATTCTAGTGTACGGTACAGTTTACTGATGTGGTTTATGGACTGATATCTCCTATTCTAGTGTACGGTAGAGTTTACTGATGTGGTGTATGGACCGATATCTCCTATTCTAGCGTACGGTAGAGTTTACTGATGTGGTTTATGGACCGATATCTCCTATTCTAGCGTACGGTAGAGTTTACTGATGTGGTTTATGGACCGATATCTCCTATTCTAGCGTACGGTAGAGTTTACTGATGCGGTTTATGGACCGATATCTCCTACTCTAGTGTACGGTAGAGTTTACTGATGTTGTTTAAGGACTATTGTAGCGTATAGCTGCGTTTAGTGGGGATGTGTGTGGACTAATACCTCCTGTTCCACCATACAGAAATGTTTATTGAGGTTGTTTATGGACTAATATCTCAGATAGTATCCAGGAGTTGTTTGAGTGCCGTGCTGGAGTTCATTAAGCAAGGTTGTTCCAAATCCAGGAATGTTACTGTTTTGATGTTGCTGTTGAAATGACAGAAAATGAAGGTGTACAAGAGCAGAACGGCTGTAACGTAGGTCTGAAATGGGTTAGAGTTAATCCCTTGAAATATAGCGCCCTCCGTGGGCTGCATTAACTGCACTCACTGAAGGCCCGGCGATCTTCCCTCACTTCATATATTCTGTTGGTTCCATTGCACAGCGGTGAAGGGCTTGAACTCTGTCCTACCCGTTTTCCTGTGACTGTTTTTTTCCTGGCTGCGAACTCTTTTTCTTCTTTCGTTTTCTGTTTCTGCAGAACAGAAAGCCGGCGGGAGTTAGCAACCTGCTGAGCCACTGTAAAACTGACCACTGAGGTAGAGTGTTCTCTACTGGTTTACGGGGAACCAGTAGAGTCTTACTGCTGATCCTTCAAGTTGCTGCTCAGGGTGGATGTTTTCAGAGATGTTGTCTTGTGCAATGATGGACGAGTCACCAAGTCCTCCAAGCATGCAGGTTTCAGGTTTCAGAGGGAAATGTAAGCGGTATCTCCAGACCATGCATCACCGGCTTATCTCCTGGATCTTGTAAACCTCGGAATGATCCCAGCGCCTCTGTTTAATCGTGCTTGTAAACTTGCCCTACTTGAAGCTCCATGTCTGTGGGAAACTGTTCTCGGCCAAAGTGAACTGAATTCAATCGAACTCTGTGTTGTTTCAAAAGCACTACCGCATGCCGCTGGCTCAGCAGATACATGACGAGTCCAATAAGCTGTCCCACTAATGTTTGGATTGCTCTAGATGCAATCAAATCCCCACAGCAATCTTTTAACATCTGGTGTAAAGAATTCCCAGGAGCTCCTCAGTAATAGCCCTGACTAACAGTAGATATGTGGATCTTTACTGACTATATTTCTCGGGATACATTTCCTGAAATAAGTGTGTTTGTGACTTCGTACTGTCGTCTCGCCCCAACATGGGCACAATGTTACGGGGACGGATGGCACAATGTTACGGGGACGGATGGCACAATGTTACAGGGATGGATGGCACAATGTTACGGAGACGGATGGCACAATGTTACAGGGGACGGATGGCACAATGTTACTGGGACAGATGGCACAATGTTACAGGGATGGATGGCACAATGTTACGGAGACGGATGGCACAATGTTACAGGGGACGGATGGCACAATGTTACTGGGACGGATGACACAATGTTACGGGGACGGATGGCACAATGTTACAGGGACGGATGGCACAATGTTACAGGGACGGATGGCACAATGTTACAGGGACGGATGGCACAATGTTACAGGGACGGATGGCACAATGTTACGGGGACGGATGGCACAATGTTACGGGGACAGATGGCACAATGTTACAGGGACGGATGGCACAATGTTACAGGGACGGATGGCACAATGTTACAGGGACGGATGGCACAATGTTACGGGGACGGATGGCACAATGTTACGGGGACGGATGGCACAATGTTACGGGGACGGATGGGACAATGTTACGGGGACAGATGGCACAATGTTACGAGGACGGATGGCACAGTGTTACAGGGACGGATGGCACAATGTTACGAGGACGGATGGCACAGTGTTACGGGGACGGATGGCACAATGTTACGGAGACGGATGGGACAGTGTTACGGGGACGGATGGGACAGTGTTACGGGGACGGATGGCACAATGTTACGGGGACGCATGGCACAATGTTACGGGGACGCATGGCACAATGTTACGGGGGCTTTTTCTTTAAAACAACACAAACAAGGAGCAGTAAACCGTAACCAAACACCATCTTGAACCAATTTAATGTTGGGCTGTTTCCCTTATTTTAGCACCAGCTTTAAACGTTGGTGGGCAAAATAGTGTAAAATAAAACATTTAATAAAGTAATAATTTAATAATAAATAAAATAATTTCTTTACATCAATAAAATTACTTTCATATTCATGATAAAAGCATTTAACTGTAAATAGTTCCAGTATTTCCTTTACAAACTGGAATTACCAAGTTCTTGAGGTTGTAATAATTTTCTGGGATATTATCTTATTTATTAACAATATAATAAAAATTAGATTTTAGTAAAAATCACGTTATTTTTACAGTAATTTCCAAAAATCAAAAGTTATGGAGTTTTTTTGGCTTATATTTCTTTTTTTTTATCTTAGCAGAAGAAAGTTATCTCAAGATCACAATTCATTCTTATAAAGTACAAAATACTAAAAATAAGTTTTTTATTTTCTCAAAATTAATTTATTTTTCTTGTGATCTCAGGATAAAGAATGTCATTTTTTTAAAGATTATTTCTTATTTTTCTTGTGATCTAATATTCCAAAACATCCGAACAGGATTTCTAAAAATTACAGTTTATTTTTCTTGTGATCTCGAGATAATGAAAGTTGTATTCTTGAGCGTTTTCTAACGATAAAGTTACCAAATACAAAAAAATAGTTCCCTCAAGATCCCAGTGTAGTTTTCTTGTGATCTCAGGAAAACAAAATGATCATAAGACCCCACTCCTATTCTCAGAGACCATCACCTAGCTGATCACGATGCTCCTCAGGACTGTCCACTCAGCTTCCTAAGAGACCTGAGGTCTGCGCTAACTGAGCTTCAGGTTCCACGGTGTACCGGAGTGGGAGTTCAGTTTATCCAACCACCCCCCCTAGCAGACGCTCCCCTGGATCTGAGGGAGGAGCAGAACCCTCTGGAGCTTGTGGTCAGCGTTGTGGCTGAAGGAGGCGGACTCAGGCCTGGGGGTTACGGTACAGCGCCGGGTGCTATGTGGGGACTCAGACGTGTTTTGTCTTTGTATGACTTCACGTTCCCGACACGTTTTCCCAGCCGGCATTCCAACCCTTACTCACGGCTGAATCACGGGAGCGCATCGGGGTCGAGTCGCAGCTGAACTTTTCTCAGGCTGTTAAAGACGGCAGCGTCTTACTTTTCCACTGTTTTCCTTTTGTCTCTACTCGTTTATCTCCCTCTATCTTTTATTAACTCGATATTAAATTTTATAATTATTATTATTTGATGTATTTTAATAATAATAATAATTAATAATTAATAATTCACTCGTTTAACACCATCAGTAGTTATTATTATTAACGTGGTTATTTTTTATCTACACTGCCAGTCAAAAGTTTAGGTACACCCCCCTCTAACTGGATGGTGTTGGTGGTCTTATAGACTCTACAGTGGTACACTGAACAGCTCCACCTGCTGATCCTGCTACACCACATCTACTCCTGACTCCACAGTATGGTCCTCCTCCATATCTCCACCTCTAATATATATTTAGTGGTGTAAAAACTTTGATCTCTTTTTCTGCACAGTGTAAAAGCTCTAGCTCTCCTTTCAGGTTAGTGAATATTCATGATGGACCGACCAATAGAATCGCTCCAAACCTGCTTAGTAATAAACCTTGTTCTATCAGCTCCACTGCAGGGTAAGAAAGCTGCTCCATCCTCCTGTACAGCTCCACCCTGGAGGGGGTTAAGGTGGACTGTATAATTCCACTCTGGAGGGGTTTAAGGTGGACTGTATAATTCCACTCTGGAGGGGTTTAAGGTGGACTGTATAATTCCATGAGAGGGTTTTAAGGTGGTCTGGATAATTCCATTGTGGAGGGTTTTAAGGTGGACTGTATAATTCCATGAGAGGGTTTTTAAGGTGGACTGTATAATTCCATTAGAGGGTTTTAAGGTGGACTGTATAATTCCACTCTAGAGGGTTTAAGGTGGACTGTATAATTCCATGAGAGGGTTTTTAAGGTGGACTGTATAATTCCATTAGAGGGTTTTAAGGTGGACTGTATAATTCCACTCTGGAGGGTTTAAGGTGGACTGTATAATTCCATTAGAGGGTTTTAAGGTGGACTGTATAATTCCATGAGATGGTTTTAAGGTGGACTGTATAATTCCATGAGAGGGTTTTAAGGTGGTCTGGATAATTCCATTGTGGAGGGTTTTAAGGTGGACTATATAATTCCATGACAGGGTTTTAAGGTGGACTGTATAATTCCATGACAGGGTATTAAGGTGGACGGTATAATTCCATGACAGGGTTTTAAGGTGGACTGTATAATTCCATGACAGGGTATTAAGGTGGACTGTATAATTCCATGACAGGGTTTTAAGGTGGACTGTATAATTCCATGACAGGGTTTTAGGTGGACTATATAATTCCATGACAGGTTTTTAAGGTGGACTGTATAATTCCATGACAGGGTTTAAAGTGGACTGTATAATTCCATGACAGGGTTTTAAGGTGGACTGTATAATTCCATGAGACGATTTTAAGGTGGAATGTATAATTCCATTCTGGAGGTTTTTAAGGTGGACTGTATAATACCATGAGAGGTTTTTAAGGTGGACTGTATAATTCCATGAGAGGGTTTTAAGGTGGACTGTATAATTCCATGAGGGCTAGTTTATAGTTTGGTGTCCTCACTTTTATTGTACAGTAAAGCTTTAAGATACACAGAAGGGGGACCTGCTATAAGGATTATTATATTAAAGTACTATTAATTTTATTATTATTTAGTAAGGCCTTACCCAAATGCTACCACTAACAACAACAACAACAAAACAACAACAACAACAATAATAATAATAATTATAATAATAATTATTATTATTACTATTATTATTATTATTATTATTTATTATAGTTTATAATGTAATATAATCATTAATATAATTATTATTTTTATCATTTTTATTCCGTGTCTCCCAAAACTCTACTACTACTATTGCTAATAATTATCCTTATCATATAAAATTATTATTATAATTATTATTGTTTTATTATTATTGCTGTTGTTATAATTATCATTATTATTATTGTTGTTGTTGTTGTTATTATTACTAGTATTGTTATTATTGTTGTCGCTGAAGTCTTTATTTATATTCTAATTATTTTGTCAACACTGAAAATACGAGTGACGTCATTTTAACCACATTTTCCACAGTTGGTTAGTCATGTGCTCGGCACTAAAGCCGATGTCGCCATCTCGTGGTTGATGGCGGTTATGACACGTTAAGAGTCCATCACAGTACAGCCCGTGTCCACTCCATTCATTCTCTATACTGTACTGTACCGAGCAGAACCAGGTCTAAAGAGCAGGTGGACATCACAGACGGCCAGAACACCCGCTCGCGCTTCAGCTCGGACTTCCGCTCGGTCCGGTTTGGACAGGTGATGTACCTCCAGCTCACCTTCCACTGGACTTTACCCAGAAACGAAACCTAGCCGGAGAGTTTCGGTTTCACCTGAAACCGCTGCGCATCAGTATCGTTCTGGTGCAGCTCCGCCCGGAGAGCCAGTCGCTGAGGAGGCTGCTCCGAGCTGGGACCTGTCCGGGAAGCTGCTGGTGAACTTGGGAAGATGGGCTCCACGCTGAACGAGCAGTATGAGGAGAAGGTGCGGCCCTGCATCGACCTGATCGACTCCCTGCGCTCTCTGGGGGTGGAGAAGGACCTGGCCCTGCCCGCCATCGCCGTCATAGGAGACCAGAGCTCCGGGAAGAGCTCCGTGCTGGAGGCGCTCAGCGGGGTGGCTTTACCCAGAGGCAGCGGTGAGTCCCCGGCTCCACTTCTCAGGCGCGCAGCCTAACCCCACTGTGAACTCAGGATACCCCGCACAGGGGAGCCCACTGGCTCCTCTCTGAGGCTCTCCTTTAGAGTCTTGGTTCCTCTCTGTGGTTCTACCTCAAACTCTTAGATAGCTTCTCCTTTGGGTTCTTTTTTCCTCTCTGTGGTTCTTTCTCATGCTCTAAGGGAGTTTTCTGAGTCTTGGTTCCATGTCCGTGGTTTCTCCACATGCTCTGTGGATGTTTTCTGAGTCTTGGTTCTGTGTCTGTGGTTCTTCTTCATGCTCCAAGGGACCTTTTTGGGTCTTGGTTCCATGTCGGTGGTTCCTCCTCAGGCTCTATGGAAGTTTTCTGAGTCTTGGTTCCATGTCTGTGGTTCCTCCACATGCTCTGAGGAAGTTTTCTGAGTTTGGTTCCATGTCTGTGGTTCCTCCACATGCTCTGTGGAAGTTTTCTGAGTCTTGGTTCCATGTCTGTGGTTCTTCTTCATGCTCTAAGGAAGTTTTCTGAGTCTTGGTTCCATGTCTGTGGTTCCTCCACATGCTCTGTGGAAGTTTCTGAGTCTTGGTTCCATGTCTGTGGTTCTTCTTCATTCTCTATGAAGGTTTTATGAGTCTTGGTTCCATGTCTGTGGTTCCTCCTCATGCTCTAAGGAAGTTTTCTGAGTCTTGGTTCCATCTCTGTGGTTCTTCTTCATGCTCTAAGGAAGTTTCTGAGTCTTGGTTCCATGTCTGTGGTTCCTCCTCAGGCTCTAAGGTAGTTGTCTGAGTCTTGGTTCCATGTCGGTGGTTCCTCCTCAGGCTCTAAGCAAGTTTTCTGAGTCTTGGTTCCATGTCTGTGGTTCCTCCTCATGCTCTATGGAAGTTTTCTAAATCTTGGTTCCATGTCTGTGGTTCTTCTTCATTCTCTATGAACGTTTTATGAGTCTTGGTTCCATGTCTGTGGTTCCTCCACATGCTCTGTGGAAGTTTTCTGAGTCTTGGTTCCATGTATGTGGTTCTTCTTCGTGCTCTAAAGAAGTTTCTGAGTCTTGGTTACATGTCTGTGGTTCTTCTTCATGCTCTATGGAAGTTTTCTGAGTCTTGGTTCCATGTCTGTGGTTCTTCTTCATGCTCTAAGGAAGTTTTATGAGTCTTGGTTCCATGTCTGTGGTTCCTCCACATGCTCTGTGGAAGTTTCTGAGTCTTGGTTCCATGTCTGTGGTTCTTCTTTAGGGTCTCAAAGCATTTCTGTTTTTTATTCTTGTTCCCTCTCATTGGTTCTTTATGATGTTCTTAGGGGGTTTCACCTTTCTGAGTCTGGTTCCTGTCTGTGTTTTTTCTTCCTGCTCTTTTTGAGTCTTGGTCCCTCTTCTTTGCTTTCACCAACAGTTTCTCCTTGAGAGTCTTGGTTCCTCTCAGTGGCTCTTCTTCAGTAACTCAGAAAGTTTCTCTTTTCTGAATCTCAGTTTCTCTCTGTGGTTCGTTCTGATGTTCTAAGGGACTTTTCTGAGTCTTGGTTCCTCTCTGAGGTTCTGCCTCATGTTCTTACAGGGTTTCTTTGTTTGTGTCTTAGTCCTATTAGTGGCTCTTCTTTGTTCCCACAGACAGTGTCTCTTTTAGGGTCTTGGTTCCTTTGAGTGGTTTCTCATTATGCTCTTAGTGAGGTTCTCTATTCGAGTGTTGGTTTGGTTCTGTTTCATGTTCTTGATGAGTTTCTCCTTTGGGGTCCTGGTTCCTCTCAGTGGTTCTTCTTGACGTTCTAAGGAAGTTTCTCCTTTTGAGTCTTGCATCCTCTCAGTGGTTCTTTTTTAAGGTTCTAAGGAAGTTTCTCCTTTGGGGTCTTGGTTCCTCTCAGTGGTTCTTGTTCATACTCTAAGAGTCTTGGTTCCTCTCATTGAGGAATGAGTGTGTAATGAAGGATGGGGAATGACATGGTAGACATTCGGGGTCTCACTTTCGAATCCCCCCTCAAATGTCCGCAGGTATCGTGACACGATGTCCCCTGGAGCTGAAGATGAAGAGGAGCAGGGAGGAGGACGGCTGGCACGGGAAGATCAGCTATCAGGGTCACGAGGAGGAGCTTGATGATCCAGTGGAGGTGGAGAA
This sequence comes from Prochilodus magdalenae, assembly GCA_024036415.1. Lineage (NCBI taxonomy): Eukaryota > Metazoa > Chordata > Actinopteri > Characiformes > Prochilodontidae > Prochilodus > Prochilodus magdalenae. Next base: position 144,748 of record JAMWET010004465.1, read on the forward strand.
GAAGATCAGAGAAGGTAGGGCAGGACCCTTAGCCAGAAGCTGCTTTAGCCTAGCACTAGTCAAGGCTAATGATGCTAATGATGCTAATGTTGCTAATGTTGCTAGTCCTCATTGATATTACTGTATGACTAGCGGTTAGCACAGTGCTATCAGCTCCACCCACAGATACTAATACACTCAACCCGCCTCCGCTTGTAGCTCAGGACGAAATGGCTGGGGTCGGAGTGGGCATCAGCGATGACCTCATCAGCCTGGAGATCACCTCAGCGGACGTCCCCGACCTCACGCTCATCGACCTGCCCGGGATCGCCCGTGTGGCCGTCAAGGGCCAGCCAGAGGACATCGGGGACCAGGTACCGCAGGGGTAGTGTCCTGATAGAACCGCAGTGGAACCGTCAGTGTAGTCATGGTTACAGACCCTAAAATAATAGGAGCGTTAATAACCATTATACCCAACACTGTTAGTACCGGTTCCAGTTCTAGACTCACCTGCCCCGGGCTTAATGCCGTTCCGCTCCAGCGCTATGAATGTAGGTTCCGCTCACACAGGTTCCGTGTGTAGAGATGCAGTGCGGTGAGGTGAATACAGTGACAGTGTTTGTTCCTCTAATTAGACCCTCAGTAGAACCGGTTCTACAAGCCCTGTAACACACACCACTTCCTTCTACACCTAACCGCACACACACAGCCTTCTACATACACCACTTCCTCCTACACCCAACCGCACAAACACTACCTTATACACACAACAACACAACACTGCCTTCTACACCCAACCACACAAGCACTACCTTCTACACACAACAACACAAACACTGCCTTCTACACACACCACTTCCTTCTACACCTAACCGCACACACACAGCCTTCTACATACACCACTTCCTCCTACACCCAACCACACAAGCACTACCTTATACACACAACAACACAACACTGCCTTCTACACACACCACTTCCTTCTACACCTAACCGCACACACACTGCATTCTACATACACCACATCCTCCTACACCCAACCACACAAGCACTACCTTCTACACACAACCACACAAACACTTCAAGCTCTACCTTATACACACAACACAACAACACTTCCTTCTACACACAAACACAACACCTTCTACAACACACACACAAAACTTTCTACCTTCCTACACACCACAAACAACTTACCACACTTCCTTCACCACCACACACACTTCTACACACAACCTCCTACACAAACACACACAGCCTTCTTCATACACACACTTACCAACCCAACACAAGCACTAACCTTATACACACTGCCTTCTACACACACCACTATACACACCACCTACAAACCTTCTACACACCACCACACCACTACCACTTCTACACACACTGCCTATACAACACCAACCACACACGCTTCTACACACACCACTACCTTCTACACACAACAACACAAACACTGCCTTCTACACACACCACTTCCTTCTACACCTAACCGCACACACACTGCATTCTACATACACCACATCCTCCTACACACAACCACTTCCTCCTACACCCAACCACACAAGCACTACCTTATACACCCAACCGCACACACACAGCCTTCTACATACACCACTTCCTCCTACACCCAACCACACAAGCACTACCTTATACACACAACACAAACACTGCCTTCTACACACCGCACACACCGCTCACACTTGCCTCTACTACAACCACACCACTTCCAACCACTACTTGACCCACTAACACAAACACTACACACACTACCTTCTACACACAACCGCACAAACACTTGCCTTCTACACACACCCACTTCCTACCTACACACACAACGCACACACAACTGCCTTCTACACACACCACACCTCCACCACACAAGACACGGGACCCTCCTACACACCACTACCTCCTACACACCGCACACCACACAACATACACCACTACCTACACCCTACCGCACACACACAGCCTTCTACATACACCACTTCCTGCTACCACCACCCAACCACTACTTCTACACCCAACCACACCAACCACTGCCTTCCTACATATACACCACAACAACACAAACACTACCCTCTACACACACCACTTCCTTCTACACCTAACCGCACACACACTGCATTCTACATACACCACATCCTCCTACACCCAACCACACAAGCACTACCTTCTACACACAACCACACAAACACTGCCTTCTACACACACCACTACCTTCTACACCCAACCGCACAAACACTACCTTCTACACACAACCACACAAACACTACCTTCTACACACAACAACACAACACTGCCTTCTACACACACCACTGCCTCCTACACCCAACCACACAAACACTACCCTCTACACACACCACTTCCTTCTACACCTAACCGCACACACACTGCATTCTACATACACCACTTCCTCCTACACCTAACCGCACACACACAGCCTTCTACATACACCACTTCCTCCTACACCCAACCACACAAGCACTACCTTATACACCCAACCACACAAACACTGCCTTCTACACACACCACTACACTCCTACACAACAAACGACCACACAAAACTACCCTTCTACACACACCACCTATCCTCCTACACCCAAACTGCACAACACACTGCCTTCTACACACACCACACCACTTCCCAACTACACCCTCTACACACACACACAATCACTACCTTCTACACACAACAACACACACTGCCGCTCCTAACACTACCACTACGACCCTTCTACACCACACACACACGCACTGCATTCACACACAACCTTCCTACACACAAACACTACCTTATACACACAACACACAAAACACTGCCTTCTACACAACACCACTACACCACACACCCTAACCGCACAAACACTACCTTCTACACCCAACCACACAAACACTGCCTTCTACACACACCACTTCCTCCTACACCCGACCACACAAACTTCTACAACACAAAACACTCCTACCACACCACCTCCACAACCACACAAACACTTACCCTCTACACACACACTCCAACTAACACACAAACACTGTCTTCTACACACACCACTACCTTCTACACCCAACCACACAAACACTACCTTACACACACACCACTACCTTCACCACACCTCCTACAACCACCACAAACACTACCCGCACAAACACACACACCTACCTTCTACACACACCACTGCCTCCTACACCCAACCACACAAACACTGCCTTCTACACACACACACACTGCCTTCTACACACACAACTACCTTACACCCAACCGCACAAACCTTCTACACCCAACAACACAAACACTGCCTTCTACACCTAACCGCACACACACAGCCTTCTACATACACCACTTCCTCCTACACCCAACCACACAAGCACTACCTTCTACACACAACAACACAAACACTGCCTTCTACACACACCACTACCTGCTACACCTAACCGCACACACACAGCCATCTACATACACCACTTCCTCCTACACCCAACCACACAAACACTGCCTTATACACACAACCACACAAACACTGCCTTCTACACACACCACTACCTCCTACACCCAACCACACAAACACTACCCTCTACACACACCACTACCTTATACACACAACAACACAAACACTGCCTTCTACACACACCACTACCTCCTACACCCAACCACACAAGCACTACCTTCTACACACAACACAAACACCACCTTCTACACTCAACCGCACAAACACTACCTTCTACACCCAACCGCACAAACACTGCCTTCTACACCCAACCGCACATACACTACCTTCTACACACACCACTTCCTTCTACACCTAACCGCACACACACTGCATTCTACATACACCACTTCCTTCTACACCCAACCACACAAACACTACCTTATACACCCAACCGCACACACACTGCATTCTACATACACCACTTTCTCCTACACCCAACCACACAAGCACTACCTTATACACACCACAACACAAACACTACCTTCTACACACAACCACACAAACATTGCCTTCTACACACAACAACACAACACTGCCTTCTACACACACCACTACCTCCTACACCCAACCACACAAACACTACCCTCTACACACACCACTACCTTATACACACAACAACACAAACACTGCCTTCTACACACACCACTACCTTCTGCACACAACCGCACAAACACTGCCTTCTACACCTAACCGCACAAACACTGCCTTCTACATACAGCACTTCCTCCTACACCCAACCACACAAACACTGCCTTCTACACACAACAACACAAACACTACCTTCTACACACACCACTTCCTTCTACACCCAACCGCACAAACACTGCCTTCTACACACACCACTTCCTCCTACACCCAACCGCACAAACACTACCTTCTACACACAACAACACAAACACTACCTTCTACACCCAACCGCACAAACACTACCTTCTACACACACCACTTCCTTCTACACCCAACCGCACAAACACTGCCTTCTACACACACCATTTCCTCCTACACCCAACCGCACAAACACTTCCTTCTACACCTAACCGCACAAACACTGCCTTCTACATACACCATTTCCTCCTACACCCAACCGCACAAACACTACCTTCTACACACAACAACACAAACACTACCTTCTACACACAACCGCACAAACACTTCCTTCTACACCTAACCGCACAAACACTGCCTTCTACATACACCATTTCCTCCTACACTCAACCGCACAAACACTACCTTCTACACACGCCACTTCCTTTTACACTCAACTGCACAAACACTACCTTCTACACACACCACTTCCTTTTACCAAAGACAAGGTGGGTGTTTCTAATAAAGTGGCCAGTGAGTGGAGGTATGAGGTGGGTGTTTCTGATAAAGTGGCCAGGGAGTGGAAGTATGAGGTGGGTGTTTCTAATAAAGTGGCCAGTGGGTGGATGTAGAAGGTGGGTGTTTCTGATAAAGTGGCCAGTGAGTGGAAGCAGAAGGTGGGTGTTTCTGATAAAGTGGCCAGGGAGTGGAAGTAGAAGGTGGGTGTTTCTGATAAAGTGGCCAGTGAGTGGAAGTAGATGGTGGGTGTTTCTAATAAAGTGGCCAGTGAGTGGAAGCAGAAGGTGGGTGTTTCTGATAAAGTGGCCAGTGAGTGGAAGCCGAAGGTGGGTGTTTCTGATAAAGTGGCCAGTTCTTCTAATGCTGCTCGTTTCTTTCAGATTAAGAGACTCATCCGAAAGTTCATCACAAAACAGGAAACCATCAACCTGGTGGTGGTGCCGTGTAACGTTGACATCGCCACCACAGAGGCCCTGAAGATGGCTCAGGTGGAAGACCCAAATGGAGAGAGGACCCTAGGTCTGTACTTCCTGTCAGTAGAACTTACTGCTACCGTTCATACATGCGCTCATATCTAGTACACAGCAGGGGGTCAGCAGAGCTCCTACGGCAGCACACAGGTGAACCACCTGCGTCTACGGAACAAGGCTTCGGGTGGAAGAAAACGTCCAGAAGGCCTGGTGTCCCTCCACCTCCACCCCTACCGCACCATCTGCAGGAACTGTGTGAGGATGTTCAAGCGGCATGGGATGGATTACCACAGGACACCATCAGGAACCTCTACAGCTCCGTACCGAGACGTCTGGCATGTTGGGTTAGCCAACATGGCCGCCCGACGCCATACTGAGAGACAGACTTCTGTATGTGTAGCTCAATAAATATTGATCATATCAGTCTAAATTTATCATCAGTTATTGATCCTGGTCACCTTTATCTTCCTTCCCAACACCACCGCACTCCCACACCTCCTTCTGGGTGCAGCTGTCTTGACTATGAGTGGTTGTGTGTGGATTGAAACACATTTACTGTCCCACAGGGATCCTAACGAAGCCGGACCTGGTGGACAAGGGCACGGAGGAGACGGTGGTGGACATCGTTCACAACGAAATCATCAACCTTACCAAAGGCTACATGATCGTCCGGTGCCGAGGCCAGAAGGAGATCATGGACCGGGTTTCTCTGACCGATGCCATGGAGAAGGAGAAGGCCTTCTTCAAAGACCACGCCCAGTTCAGGTGATGTTTCGCCCCACAGTCCATAATCATAGCTCATATACAATAACCCAGGCCCCCCAGAGCTAACATGGTGGTCAATGTTTTCCACAGCACGCTGTTCGAAGAAGGCAAAGCCACCATTCCCAAACTGGCTGAGAAGCTGACGCTGGAGCTGGTCAATCACATTGAGGTAGGAGGTCTGGCTTGTTCGACGTGGAAGGTTCCAGACTAAGGTTAAATGAAATAGATCTGAATGTAAATCAAATGTTCTACAATGTTCTCACTTGTTTTTGGTTCTTCTGGACGTCCTACAGCTTATTACCGCCCAACTGATTCTTTGATCAGCAACCAAATTAGTTACCTCGTATTGAAGATGGGGATTCCAAACTCAGTGACCTCTAGTTGTGATCTGAGCGCGCTCAGTGCACTTACTTCCTGCTTGCATGTTTTCCGTTTCGTCCATTGCAAACGTTCCACTACTGTAGGGGACACCATGACGTCTTGTGCTAAGTTCCACTGGTTAGCGATAGTTGGATAGCCATAGGTAGCCACGGTTGGCCGTCGCATTAATGAGTTGGACCTGTTTATTAATGGTTCTAAGGCTAATTAATAACCATTATAATAACCATCTTTATAAAGGTAGCCTCATTCTGAAGTGGTACCAATAAAAGTATGTAAGGTTGTGGTGCTAGTTAAGACTGTAAACGCGATACTGGTGAAACCGATATACGAACAAGGTCGTCCATCTTTGTTTCAGGGCGGCGTCTTTGGTATCAACCAATCGCAGACTTTGCTAGTTAACAAGGTCCATGCGACACGGCAAACGAAGCCACGACAGCGGTGGTCTGTTTTCTAGAGTTTCGATTTGAAAGGATCAGCACTGGCCCTTGTTTGGGCAACGTCTAAACTAAACGGCGAGGTCTAGACTCTGACCTTCTTGTTCTAGCTAGGAAACGTTCTCCGACGGAACACTGAGCACGGTTGTAAGTCGCTGTGGATAAGAGGGTCTGGATGTTTCCATTCATTCAGATCAACTTTCAACAAGTCTGTAGACCAGGTTGCTACATGTGACCCCTCGTCATGGGTTTATGGGCCCACTTCTCTGGGCACTGTCAGAACTCCCTGCACTGTCGGAACTCCCTGCACTGTCGGAACTCCCTGCACTGTTGGAACTCCCTGCACATATGGAAATGGGATGCAAACGTGTGAGAGTCAATGCAAATCACCAAGTTTCACAAAGATGGAGGGTAAAGTTCACATCTGCCTTTGTACTTTCAACTTCACCAACTGCAGTACATCTACAGTTGGGAGTTTCCAAGATTCAGATTTCACTGTATACACTGTACAACTGTTTATACACGTAGCAAACTGAAACGCAAACTCGTACGGATCCTAACACCATATTGGCCTACCTGTCACACGATTACCCTTGTAAGTCACTCTGGATAAGAGCGTCAGCTTAACACCAAAAATTTACCAAATACAGGTAAAATTCAGATTAGCACATCTTAAAAATGGAACCTGAACTACCTGAGACCCTAAAAGGCCTCATGTACCTCACTTCTTATATATACACATCAAGAAAATTTCATTCAGAAGCTAAAGTAATACCTGTTTACCGATGTGATACATGCTGCCTTGACTCTGACTCTGTTGTTCGTTTTCTAATTATCATGTTGTAGACGTTAAAGCTCTTTAACCTCTGGTGGTAACGTCCCGCCATGTCAGTCTCTGACTAGACTATACCTTGTTTAGAGATCGCTGCCGCGGCTGGAGGAGCAGATCGAGGCCAAGCTCGCCGAGACCCAGGTGGAGCTGGAAAGGTACGGCGACGGACCTCCCACTGACCCTTCAGAGCGCATCTACTTCCTGATTGACGTAAGTCCGATGGTATACGGTCGTACCAAAAGCAGTAGTAGCTCAACGTGTACCAACCCCTAATGAAAGGTCATCTGAGAAACACGACATCTAACATCCAACCTAACAAACCATACTGCACACTCATTCCGAAGCCCATTCCGAACAAGGTGGGACCATGTTTATTGCTGGGTTACGTCAGATTTTATAATCGTTATAATGTCTTTTATTATCGGTAGTAAAACTGACCTAGTTCTGAAAGCTCATTTTCAGAGGAAGACAGCTCGGGACTGGGGAGTGATTTTATTACTCAGCCATGTCGTGACGGAATGTTCCTTGGCACTGGGATACTAAATCAAGCATAGACCTCTCTGATAAAGACGTAGTCTAGAAGGCAGCGCATGTAATATTAGATATTAAGGGTATGTCCTTCAGCAGTAGTGATGAAGCCCCCCCTATACCATATACACTGGTGACCATCTGGACGGTCCTCTTCTTCACTGGCCCGGTGAATCCAGGCCTGGTTTCCTAAAAGCATCTTTGGCAGAGAGAGTGTTCAGTGTAATCATCCTCGTCAGACAACAATCCAGGGAAGTCAGCAGTGTTTCTGGAGGTTGCTGACGGATGACCTCCACTGTTGGCGCCTTTCCACTATCTAAATAAATAAGGGCGGAACCCGAGAAGTTCATTCTCAGCTAGAACCAAAGAATAAAGCCTCCTCAGTATGAACCATGATGGCATTCCGTGGTCGTGTCCTGCTGAAGAACCTCTCCCACGTCTTCTTATCTCCCGTAGTTGATCCGTGCTTGCTTTCTGGATAGAAACATCCAGGAAATGGCTCCGCCATCTTGGTACTGCGGTGTACTACCACTGTGCAGCGCGCTCTGTGGGTTGAGGAGGGATCCGTTGATGTTCCTGGGTTCCAATAATTGGTGCAGATGTAGGCTGGTTTCCTGAGTAGCACCAATGAACGGAACCAGCTCAAAGGACCAAGGTCCTCTTGGTTGAAAAGAGCTATGAGTGAAGTAGAGTCTTTACTCCTAGACCTTGATAGACCTTTTCCCAGCTCTGGATTCTCCGCCTACATGTGTCCACCTGTATTGGGGACGTGGTTCCTGTTGTGTTTGTGTGTACGCCACATGGTACGTTGGTTTTGGTGGGGTGAGTAAATGAGGGCAGTATACCAGTATTAGCGTCTACGCCTCCCAGACTTAACCCTAGATCCTCCAGAACATCCTGGGAGCCCCAGTATGATGTAATCTGACGGTGTTTGATCAGCTGTTGAGTTTTTATTCTACTTTCTACTAGAAAGTCACAGCGTTCACTCAGGACGCTCTCAACCTGACTATCGGGGAGGAGCTGAAGAACGCCCCGGACCTCAACATTTTCTCAAAGCTCAGGATGAAGTTTGCAAGCTGGAAGGAACACCTGGACTACTCAGGCATGACCTGTAAGTCTTTCATACTTGTACAAGTAGATCTCCTATACTGAAGGTAACTCAGTGCCACAAAAATGTGGTCACCAAGGTCATCAAAGAATGGGTCAGTTGGTGCAGATTTGGTGGATGCCTTCCCTGGCAAAATTCCAAGGAGAATTCCCTGTAAATTGGGATTGTATCCACTGCTGGTAGACCTGTATGACCGTACGCTTCCATACACCTGCAGATTCGGCTACTTCCTTCACACTGTGGTCTTTGGCCACGCCCACATGCTCAGTCACTCCTTTTAGCCAATCATTAACATCTGCTCTGGAGCGTTTTCCACACATGGAACGAGACATTCCCTGCACTGTACCACCTCTTCCCAATCTATGGAGCCCTACTGGTGCAGCCGACCCCGGAGCAGCAAAGTGAAGGCATGGCCACAGCGTTCCACTTCACCTCACCCAAAGAAACGCTGGGTGTGATTTAAAGTCTGGGTGTAACGTTACAACTGTTGCACCAACCGGTTTGAAGCTACATCTACACAAACACCGGGGTGGGACCAGACGCTAGACGCTACCACCGCCATGTTTCTACAGTAGCCCAGAACAGACACACCCCACACACACTGACTGTGAATGGGTTTCCCATGTTCCACGTTTACACACGGTGGCCCTGTACATACAACACCATGTAGGATATTACTCAGGCACGTACCTGGGGTGCCAGGACTGCCAATGTAGAGGTCTGTCTTGTGTCTCTCTGACACCAGCTCCTCTTCGTTTTAGTTAACAAGCTCATCGAGAAAGAAGTCAAGGAATATGAGATGAAGTACCGCGGCAGAGAACTCCCGGGCTTTATCAACTACAAGACCTTCGAGGTGATGGTGAAGAATCAGATCAAGAAGCTGGAGGAACCTGCCATTAGGAAACTGAAGGAGATCTCAGGTAAGTAACTGGACCATGCAGTGGATGGGCTGGATTTAAACCAAGGAACCAAAATGAAACAAACGTACATTCGTAAATTCGGATTCTACAATAGAATTTGAGGTTAAAGAAGTTTTCTTTTTCCTCGTTTAAATTACGATCTTACCTTTCAAGTTTACCACGTTCTAGATGTTTTATTACCATACAGCTACCGCTTGGTTTACCATTATGGAAATAAGCCAAGTGTTTTAATGTTTTCTACAGTTTTGTAGTTTATTAGGAAGCTGAAGAAATTAAAATCATTTTAGAATTTTTTTTAGAATTTAGAATTTTCTTAGAATTAAAATTTCAATTTAAATAATAAAGTTTTTTTAAATTATTTGATTGATGACATGAGATTTGTTGTAAGCCCCTATTAAGGTAATTTAACTTATTAGCCAAATTTTCACAATACTGCCATGTTTTAAAATAAGCTAAATTGTCTGCCAGAACAGAGAGATTTTGAGTTTGGCTTATGGAAATCACTTTAAAAAAAATTTTTTTTTTAAATATATATATATTTCTGTGTAATGTATAATTTCCTATTTGGTACTTTCCAACACCCCTTCTATATTTATACTTATGTTTACATATGCACATCGGAGTCTGGAGAACTATTCCCAAAATGTACAGAAGTGCATTCGAATGACAGAAATTAACAAAGGACATTTCATGACATCATCATCTGCTGGACTGGGAAGTGGGATTGCCTATCTTAGCATTGGGCTCTGTTTTATACTTGGAGTGCCATATAAGTACTCTGTGGAGCAGCAATACCGAACCTCTGCTAGAACAACGATTCAATGGATGGATGGATTTGGGGAACATTAAAAGGCTATGCTTGAAACAATGTTGGATTTACGTTCTTGTGTTCTATAGCTTAAATAGATATATGGTTCTTAATATTTGATCTGCATACTGTACTTCACCTAACAAGTAGCTCTTATGGCTTGTCTACTCATGTTCCTCTTCAGATCTTATCAGGAAGACCTTCATTGAGCTGGCTCAGAGCAGCTTCATGGGTTTCCCCAACCTCCTCAAGACCGCAAAGGTAGGTTCTCGCATTCATGCCGGTTCTTCACAAAGAAACAGAAGGCTTATTATCTGCTAGCCCTTTTTGGCTGTCGTCGTTACACATGGACAGTGGAGCCTTTCTGAAAGACTTTGCTAGTTACATTGCCAGTCTTTGTGGATCGTCTCCCAAATGGCCAGTTTACATTTTGAATGGAGGTCAATGGAAAAGATAGTAGCTAACGTTTTTAGCATGTATGCTGCCAGAACTCCACACGTGACTCTGTAGACATTTGGGTATTTGGGTACCTGACAGTCTATCCCTCCGACAGTACAACCACAGTTAGCTACTATTCAAATGTAGCTAGATGTGTAGTCGGCCAACTTGGACACTTGGGGCTTGTATTTAAAGACCTCCATTCATTGACCTTCGTAGCAGGCTTTCTTTGGGTCTCCAGTAAACTGGGCCGTGGGCTGGAGGTTAGGGAACCAGTCTCGTGATTGTAGGCTCTCTGGTTCGATTCCAATAGTTACCACTGAAGTACTCTTGAGCAGGGCACCCAACCTCCAACTGTCCCCAAGGTGCTGTGGATAGGGCTGCACTGCCCCCTAGTGTTTGTATGTGGGCGCTTCACTTTCACAAATTCCACTCAACAACGTTCTGCTCCGAGAACTCAGATCCCAGAGTAAACCAAACCTTAACCATGAAATATGATACAGTATGCATGGTGTTTACATCAAGACCTTTGCTGAAGCCCCTCAAGGACCTGAAGGTTCCACAGTTGTTGAAAGACATAAGCAATATTGGAATTTGAGCCGTCGTTGATGAACGAAAAGATTCTACGTTATTACAGATGCATTATAAACCACTGTCTCTGGAGATACCGAGCGACACAGTGCTTGACCTTTATCGTTCCAGACCCTGATCGATGGCATTAAGCAGGAGAAAGAGGCGGAGGCCGAGACCTTGCTGAGGACCCAGTTTAAGATGGAGCTGATCGTGTACAGTCAGGACCACACCTACAGCCACAGCCTGAGCAGCGTGAGGCAGGAAGAAGAGGATGAGGACGGATTCAGCAAAGGGGTCAAAATATCTGGCTTTGGCTCCAGTTTGATCTCCAACACCGACAACCACGCCACCCTTCAAGAACTGATGCGCCACCTCAAGTCCTACTACAGCGTAAGTGGCGGGCAGATAGACGGGCACACATTCACACCAGTAGCATCTCCAAATTATGTCCAACAGACACGGTGGGGGGGGACATTCAAACTCCACACAGAAGGGAATCATCCCTGTGATGGTCTACTGCTAGCTACAGTTAGCTACTAACCTGTTCCTCTTGGACTCCTGTTCAGATCGCGAGTAAGCGGCTGGCGGACCAGATCCCGCTGGTGATGCTCTACTTGCTGCTGCAGGAGTCGGCCAGGAAGCTGCAGAGGGACATGCTCCAGCTGATGCAGGACAAGGACTCCACCGAGCACCTGCTCAAAGAAGACTACGACATCGGCAACAAGCGGGCCAACCTGCTGAGCCGCCAGAAACGCCTGATGCAAGCCCACAGCTACCTGGTCAAGTTTTAGGGTACATGAAGTTGATTTGCCGTAGGCGGGATTTGATATGATTAGCTGCATCTCTTTAGCTCCTGGCGTTAACATCGATACACTCCTATACAGGCTGTTTCACCCACTATAAACTAGCAGAGCAGGTTCAAATGAAGACATGTTAAAATGAAGTTATGACTTAAATCAATGACTTTATTAGTACTGTGTTATTATTTTATTTCAGAGGCGTGTACTGATTTTATCTGCACTTTAGAGGAGTTATCTTCAGGCTGGGTCCATGTAAAAGCACATTGGTTGATATTAGATTGATATTAGATTAGATTTGGAAGTTTCTATTATTCATGTCTTTGCTATTTTTAGATACATATTATTTATATGTATGCTGGACTATCGGCACGTCCAGATTGTTTGGGTTACTTGACTTTCATTACTGTAGTGTGTTCACTTTTTTGGGGTCGTTCATTTCTATCATTTTTAAATGCACTTGTATTCACTTAAAGAATAAAATATTCACGTTACTCAGCATTACACCCAACATTTGATGGAACTGGTATTATCAATTTATATATATATATATTTCTCGGGCTAGCTCTCGTTGGCTTTTACTCTAGGATTTTCTTCAAGGCAGCAGTTGTGAATGGGACATCAGCCTTATGGGTGGTGAATAAAGCTTACATAAGTAAATTAGGACTGTCCAGTTCACATTGAGGCTGGTAAGATTTTGGCTAAACCATATGAGCCATTTGTCTTCTGGATTTAACCCAAAGGTGAAACACACACATACCCACACTAGGGGGCAGTAAACACACATGCCCAGAGCAGGGAGTACCCTGGAGCACTTGGGGGTTAGGTGCCTTCCCCAACGGCACTTCAGTCGTTACTGTCGGTTCATGGAATCAAACCGGCGACCCTCCGGTCACAAGGCTGGCTCCCTAACCTTCCGCCCATGACTCCCCGCAAAATATAGGTTGGGTGCTAAATGTACTCAGTCGCAGAGAAACGAGATGTTGTTGGGCTTTAAGGCTTGGGTCAGAATTCCAACATTACCGCCCTACCTAATACAACCGTTAGGCAGGGGGGGCTTCTTGCTGAGGCCACCTATTAATAACTAGGAAAGGCCTAAAAGGAATACACACCTTCAGTTTCAATACGGAGATGCTCAGGCGCCTATGGCACAGGTCACCAAACGCAAATGATGAGGAGATTAGCCTTTGAAAGTGCCTGTAATGGCCCACCACTTGTACCGACTCTGGCTAAGCTCATGGACCACCAGAGGGGGCACTCTTGCACATGCAAGTTTGTGAAAGATCAATTTCAGAGTGCAACACGTTAGCACCGAATGATCACAGTATTAACACCATTCCAGCGGGAAAGGCGACGGTGCTGGTCTGACGTTGACGTGAAACAAGACACTGCATCGTCTCTTCTGTCAGCTTTAATGCTCTTTCCAGAAAACAAAACCAAAACATATCACAATATGGAGAGCACACGTTCACGTCCCGCCCCCTTCCTGATACCTCTGTGATGTCTTAAACCCTAATAAGTTTTACGTGCTACGCTTGCTAATAAAACCTCTATAGTAATTAGCTGTACCGGTTTATTAACTACACTTAATAACGACAGTGGGGATGTGGCACGTTCGGCTGATCTTTACCAACAGCGATACACGGACAAGCAAGTTACGGATCTAGGTACAGAGTCTCAGTCTTCATCTCTATAGACTTCTTCCGGTTCCCAAAGGAAGGCGTTCTTTAAACACCACAGCCGCGTGGTAAAAATCACTATCACACCTACAATAAAAAGACGCTTTACAGAGGAAACCTCCCGGTTTATATATGTACATTTTTACAAAGTTCATTGGAAACAAAGAGACAAAATCACAGAATTCAAAGCAACAAAGAAATCTCTATCGTGAGCCGTCGTGCCCAGAAGCTACTGATCTGTCAGGGACTTCAGCTTCCTTTCCCAGAGTTTCTGATGGTCAGAAAATCCCTGCTTGCCTTTGTTGAAGGAATTGGGGCCAGCCGAAGTGGGAGTGTCCCTGAAAAGGATTCAGATCACTCGGGTTATAATGCAGATCAATACACATGTCAAAAAGACACACAGCAAAAAGGAGGAGGGCCTCAAACTGTGCCCGCCCAACTTCAGTTCATAACAGCTCAACATTATAAAAGAGCTGAACATGACTCATGTGCAGTTATTTATAAACACTGGACAAAATCTGTATCAGGATGTCAGAACGTTAACTGACTCGCATCTCCAAAATGCCAACATGGGAACCTACTTCACGTAGAACAGCCGGTAGTCCAAGTTAATGCGTTTTAAGTTATTGGCAAAAACTGAGACGCTTTGTCTTGTTGGATTTGTACTCGTTAGTTTACCTACAGGTCTCCCGCGAGCCGTGTCCGGTGTAACCAGTGTAGCCATCACTTTAAAATCTTTAAAAGCTGTATATTAAATAAGACCTACGACCACAGCTTCTATAATCTACAGTGTGCTGCTGCTGGGCCTTACCCTGCAATGCTACAGAGGTTCAAACTAGGCAAACATCCGCCCTAGCGTATACTACTAGAGAAGTCAGAATCGTTCAGAACCAAAGAATCCGGGCTAATCTGTGGCTTCTTAGCAGCACAGAAGCTCTAGAAAGCTGGGTTTTACGTTTGCCCCAAGTCAACACAAGATAATTAATTAGCTCAGGTAAAACTAGTACACTAGGTATCGCCTGCTGCTGGTTCCCTGAGCATGTAAACATGTAGCTGTAATGTTTATCTATGATGAGTTAAGCACTGTAACCATAGTAATGTTAAAGTTACAGTTAACACTTAAAGTACAGTGTGCATCTTAAATCCTTGGAAATCGTGACTTTTTCTTGGTTCCCGACATTTAGATGCGATATATCTGTCCTAGGAATGAAGTGTGTTCATTTCGAGCATGCGTAGATTTAGCAAACAGAGTGATTCAAACAGAATCCGTGTCAGACAGACCTTCCGATATTCTTCATCCTCATCTTGGCTTCTGGAGGCATCTCTTCTGGTTCACTCTGGAGAGCAGGAAACAGACGCTTATAGAGGAGGTGACTAACGTGTGATATATCATTACATGCAAAGCAACTAACAACAGTTTGGATCACTATATACCACACACTATACAACACCATAATCGAAAGGTTAGCTGCACCCAGAAGGAAGTGTGGGGTTGCAATGCTATTCTGCTTCCCAGAGCCCTCCCATGTGACCCCCTCTGCTGTCGAGCTCTTCTCTGAGTCATACTTCCCTTGTAAAGGATGCACCAACACAACAGCACGAGTCCGAATGGAAAGCACACCCAACAGGATGCCCTGATATAGTCAGTCAGGTACGGAGATAAGGTCCATCCTGGCGTACGTCACGTGTAGCCGAGCATGAAACTTGGATCATTTGCATGTGTCACGATGTCAAACCTACCCACCAGGTTTCAGCCCTGTGACTTGGCTCTATCTGGGTGAAGCTAGTCTCTCAATGATGAGTGTGTATCTTGATTCTTAAGTCTGTTGGTGCCCAGGCTAGAACCCCATATATGCCTATATGGATGAAACCACAAAATGTGGGTTGTGCCTTCTAGGTGACTGAACCAGAGACGCTGCTACTTGTTTCCAGAGACCAATAAATGCGGAACCCTATTGGAACTCTATTGGAACAGATTTCTGATTTAGGGAACTCACGTCATCGTCGTCGAATACCGATGCAGGCTTTTTGGCCGGTGCGGGAGGTGCAACTTCCTTAGGTTTCTGGGTAAAGAGAACAGACACTTCGGTAAGGCAGTCTGCAAAGCAAGCCCCTAAATCAAGTAAAGAAGCATCAGTGAAGTGTCCTACTCACACTGGCTCCCAGCTTGATGGAAATGGGAGGCTTCTTCAGAGACAGGCTGGCTGCACTTGAGCCCGGTTTGCCTATTTTGAACGGCACGGTGGGTTTTTTGCGCTCATCCTCCCGAACGCTGCTGCTGCTGGCTGGGCGCTTCCCCAGGCCTCCCCCAGGGCCGGTGCTGGAAGAGACAGTGTTACTTTTCACACTGCCCCCCTTCTCCTCCGGTCCTGCTGGAGGCGAAACAACTTACCAAGGTGAGCGACTGTAGCCTTGGTGACCAAAGGAGTGCTACAGTTACCTGGAAGATGAGGGACGCCAGGAGGACCTGCTCAGAAGTGCTGCTGGTGAGCATATAATCAGAACTTCCGCTGGTGTATCCACCACAGTCAACTCACAGAACCACCTAACAGCCTGCCTTGGTGTTCCTGGCCATCATGGTGTACTACCACAGACTCTGTTTCTCAATTTCAACGTTACTTTGAGGTTGTTCTACAGTACTATAGGGTTCTCAGATGTGGATACCTAGTACCATCTGCGTACAGGGTATAGCTATTTAAAAGCTTCTGGAATAACAATGATTAAACACCTAAACAATCATTCAGAGTCGTCTAATGTTTCAAAGATGAACTTCAGAGTCAGAACTGTTGACAGTGATGGTGGACGTCTGAACGATACTGGAGAAATTTTTTTTTTAATTTAATTTTTTGTTCCCTGACAAATATTTTTCAACATGAAAATACATTCTGGGATTTTTACTAGACGACTTGACAGCAGTACTTAAAAATTCTAATAGTCTGAAATGTTCTGTTGCTTATTTTTAATAGAAATTCCCAGAATTCTAATGCAACCTCAGACGTCTGGAACCCACAGCACGTCTTGAAACACATTCATGGTGGACTCGTACAATCAGGGGGAATATAAGACCAAGTAGATCCCAAAGAAAACTACCTATTAATGATCTACCACTATCGGACCACCAGATTACACACTCATTTGTACTGAGATGTATCGCTGACTGACCCAAGGCTTTTAAACACAGTGAAATGATGAAAATTAGCATTCCACCAATTTTCAGAATAGCAAACAGTTGTTCAGGGTGGGCTTTGGCGTGAAACGGTCTGTTCTAGAGGAACAGTGGTGTTGAATGGAACCAGACGTCTACCTCCAAAAAGCTCCATCACAGAAACTGCCTGATGCCTCATATACTATATATTTATTTTATTATTATATTGCAAAGAAGATTTGGCCTTAAAACAGGTTTCTTTCTCAATCAATCAATGTCGGATGGATATTCAGATACAAGCTGCAATACATATATATTGCAATATTTAAAAACATGCAATATTTTCCACTATTTTAGCATTATAAACATTCCATATGAAACCCAGAAGACATGTAGGTTTACTGGTGGTTTAGGTAGTCAATAAAATGTCTATGTGTGCGTGTTGTGGACATGCAGAACCCTGGTTCCCAACACCACCAGTGTGAAGAACCCCTGAATCACCAAACCCACTCTGAATCTCAACCACTTTCATTTCTGCTGGGTTCTTCCAAAATATGCCTCAGGTGGTTGTAGTAGACCACAGTCCTCTTAATCTGAGAGGTAAGCCTCAGAAAAGAGAAATGTTCCTCAGGAAACGGAGTAAACTTAACAACAACAACAACTAGCGTTAATACTAACTGCGTGTACCAACGCAGCTTTAGCTCATTAGCTAACCAGCTAGCCGCCTTACAAGACATTATAATCGGCTTTACGGTGAGCTGAGTCCCGCCTGGTTAAACTTTACCTCATAAAATAACTATTTAAGACTTTCACCGCTGCCCTGAAGTGTTTTCTAGAACCTAAACTCGAAGTACGAATCGCTACTCAGTCAGTTAGCCGAGTTAGCTTAGCTTAGCTTCAACCTAGCACTCAGTAAACTGCTGTGTCGCTAGCTCTGCTGAAGCCCATCCGGGTTACGGCGCTCTGCTCGGGGGGTCTGTATTCGGCTGTGAGGGGGTGTTTATTCGGCTCTGATTGTTAATTTTGTGGTAGTTTTATTGAATTTCACCTCCTCTGTGCTCCTCCACTCCGTCCCACTGCTGCTCGTTCGCCATTGAGCTGGAAACGCGGAAGACGGAGGGCGGCCGACAAGGGACAAACGGCGCCGGACTGAGCTGCGCATGCGCACTGGTGTAAACAGAGGCCCAGGCTGTTTTCACACTGCACACTGTATACGCCCCCTGTGTGTGGTATCCAGTACAGTAACAAGTTCAGTAACCAGGTCACATGACCAGTTACCTCACATTTACCTCAGGACTGTTATTACTGTATCCACTGTTTAGAGCTAGCTGCTGCTAACGCTGCTCAGTTCACCTGAGATACGGTTAGCCTAGCCGTTAGCTCCCCTCGGCTACTTCACTCTAAAACTGATCCTCTAAAGCGAGTTCATCTTTTATTAATCTTCAGAAGTATATATTTTAACTTTCTGAGGCTCATTCTGATAAACACACACCCCACTACAATCACTACACCCACTCCAGTGTTACCAGCCGCCATTTTCTCTGGGTGAAGCAGGCTGAAGCAGTATTCGAAATGGCATACTACATACTACACGCATACTAAATCTACCTAAAAGTAATGTGTAGTAGGTAGTATGTGACCAAACCGAAGATCTGTAGTGTACTGAAGATTCCCGGATGAGGTTCTAGTACACAGGGGGAGCTGTATCCAGTATCTATCTGCTTTGTGAGTTCCCCTGTACAAAGAGAACTGGGTTTGTTCTAGCTAACACTGTCTTCCAGACCCTGTCGTTTTCAACACCATTATCAAGGATATTTCAAAGGAGCTGACGCTAGCTAGCTAAGGCTGAGTTAGCTATGAGGCTAGCTTTACAGACTTTAGCTGGGCAGCACATAAAACCAGCTAACAAGCGGAACATGAAAATGTGGGTTCACAGCAGGAAACAACCCACAGACTGTACCAAGGAGATCTGCTCGACTTTTGTTAGTGGACGCTAATGTTAGCTTTGCTCGCTAACATTAGAGCCTAAAAGAACCAAACTTAGCTTTCCTACATTGGTGTGAGAACTGTAACTCATCAACTTCAGACATCTCCTGTTCTCTTTCTCATCACAAGGAAACAGCTAGAATGATAACCAAGTAGTATTCTAACTCAAGGAACAACAAGAAACACGGAATGCTGGAAAGACAGACCCTCAGTCAGCACAGATCCGAGTGTGTGCTGAATCAACAAGGAACCGGCTGTGAAATGGTTTATAGGTTCTATGACTGTGATTTTGATTTGGGGATCTGCAGGCACGGCTAGCTACATACATCAGACTGTGTGGATTGACCGTAATCAGATAGCAGTTAGCACTAAATTGGCTAGCTCTAGCATGGCTTTCTATGGCCAAATTACATCTACACTGATGTCCCGAAAATGATAATCTGAGGCTTCTGGATGCTGTTAACAAGCTCTCAGTTAAATATATTCTTCCCTCAGGTTAGATTTAACAGCTCAGCAGATAGCTAACAGGCTAGCAGGGTCCTCTGATTTATGAATATATATATATATATATATATATATATATATATATATATATATATATATATATATATAGATATAGATCTAGTAGGTTTTGCCCTTATAGTGTGCTAGCATGTCATATGAGGCAAGTATGGAAACTGAAACCTCACATAAAATGGACCGTCAGCTAAGCTACTTTCCCTCATGCTAATATTAGCCCGTGTGTATGAGGAGCCACAGCTCATCCCTAAGGAGAAAAGCAAAGACCAAGAGGCACTTTTGGAAAAAGAGTTTATTGTGAAATGAATTGAACGTGTGAGGGCCGGGCTGGGCTGGGGGACCGTGTGCAGGCCGTCCGCGGCTGCTGCCGGTGCCTTTAGCACAGCTGGCTGGTGGTGAAGTGACCGGGGCGGGCGAGGAAACAGGGAACGCACCCTCACTTGATGAGTGGACGCTGCCTCCTCCCTTCGGTCTCCGCCGCACCGCGGACCGCCGCGCCGGGCGGTACAAAAAGGAAAATTAGGGCTCTGCTGCTTAAGTAGGGATGGGTGGATGGGGCTTGTGACTTCCAGAAAGATGAAGGGGGGGACAAAATGTGGGCGAAAAAAAAAAAAAAAAAAAAAAAAGAATGGTTTAGAAATGGCATCTCATAGTCCTTTTTGTTGTTGCTCGGTTGGTCTTAAGAAACATGTGGATGTCCTGACACCATGGGGTCTGTAGATACACCGCCTTTCTCACCACTCCCTTGGGCCGGGCGCGACGTCTTACACAGACAGGACGTGCTTGACGAAGGCTGTAAAAGGAGAAGGAGGCCGACAGTCAGCTCAAGGCGTGCCCACCATACATGGCCTGGGGGCCATTCTAAATATAACACCAAGCGCTAGCCCTATCAGAGCTTCCCAGGAGATCTCAATTAGCCATGTGGCTAGTTCTGCTAGGTTCGTCCTCAGTATGAGGGCTTTCTGACTGAGCAATGCTAATCCAACAGTTAGCATGGTTCTTCTTTAACACATTGACAGGAATGGAAAACTCTGGTTCCACATGTCCACAACCGGACTCCCTAAAAAGGACACTCTGAGTATGTCCCCAGAGGTACTTTCACTGGACATAAGGTCAAGTAAGGTGTTATGTAATATGCAGGCGCGTACCTTCATAGTTGACAGAGCCGTTCTCGTCCTCCTGTCCCTGCATCAAGGCATCGACCTCAGGCTCGGACATCTTCTCACCTGTGGGAAAGGTGTTCAGTTATACTCAAACCTCAGTTGTACATAACAGATGTCAGCCAGCGAACTACATGTCCCAAGATTCTTTCACAGTCTATTGGATGCTAACCTTAACTGACTATATAACAATATCAATCAACATTTCCCATGGTGCCCTTCTCCGCCGCTTACCCCATGTGTCTGATAAAGGGATGGCAGGTCCAAAAACCCTGGAGCTGGTGTTACTTTAGGAAAGGCTAAGTATTTCTATCACTTGGCTAATCTAACCATAACTGAATTCATAAGAGCCTAGCTAGCCAAGTTAGCTACACAGCTAGCACCAACCACCATCTGCACCATGCATTGTTCAGGTCCAGTTGGAGGACATTTGATTTTTCATGGTTTTATACTACATAACTTAAGGATGTTGACTGGTCCTACATTTCCCATGATCCCCTCGTCCACCACTTACCCAGTGTGGACAGCACAATGCGCAGCTCAGCGCCCATCACTGTGCCGTTGCCCTCCTTGTCAAAGACGCGCAGACCCTCAACGTAGTCATCGTAGGTACCCTTCTGGATGGCATCCACAGTCTTCAGCATGGGCAGGAAAGCGTCGAAGTCGATCCTCTTGTTGGCCATGTCTGTAAGATCACCGGCACGTTAACCTTAAGCCAACTACTTCAACATCAAAAATCTTTTTATATAATAAAAGTCCTCCAGGCTGTATGTAATGAAGAGGACTTGCCCTCAGCAGATGGGTCACCCAGGATCTTCTTCACGTCCTTGTTGGTGGGGTTCTGTCCCAGGGCGCGCATGATGTCAGCGACCTGGTTGTAGGCAACCTTGTTGTCACCAACTCTGTCAAAGAGACCGAAGGCCTCCTTGAAGTCTGTAGAACAGGGTTAAAACAGATCCAGTCTTTAGTCTTAACACCGGTTTTAGTTCAGGAGAGCATCCTAGACCTACAGCTATGTCAATATAGAGCTGATCAAGGTCGTACCTCTGTGGAGGTCAACGTGTCTCACACTCATTAACGCTTACTACGAAAAGGCATCAGGTCTACAGTGGGTTCCAGGTGGACCAGCAAGCAAACCCTGGCTTGCTAATGTAGCTTTACCATAAGGCTAAGCAGCCGTCATTATGTTCACTGGCTTATTGACATCATCAAATGTCCACAGGTCATGTCCCTTAAAAGATCAAGGTCACCAGGCTTTGATAGGGCAATGTAAATTATCATATACTATAAATATGTAAGAATTAACATTGACGCTCGTTTGGAAGGAGAACTGTTGGCACCCTGCTTGTTCTAGTCTGACAAGGTGGAGGAAAGTGAAGGTCTGTCCCTCGTCCTCCCACTGGCTGTGTCTAATTAACAAGGACAACTGTGTATACAGGAAGAAAGCGAGTGACGCTAAAGCAGCTTGGCTATTCGTAAGGGCTCAGCAGGGCGCTAAAGGGAAAGTGATCCGCGAACAGATTGATGGCCTCCCTTGACTTCCGTACTGTAGCAGCTGTGGCTCTCCAGCCTCTTTTGGGTGGTCTTTAAAGTGGGGTCTGTCAGCTGATATGTCTTGAGAAAGTGGCTGTTGCCAAACATGGCCACGCCGCCTGAACCAACTGTACCGCAAGAATGCTGACTACGGCGTAACGTACGCTCCCCCCCCCCCCGGACACGACCCAACGTGTCCACGCCAGGCTGGCTTTCTGAAGGCCTGCTGCTGTACAACTGTCTTGGATTATGTCAAAGCCAGTCAAGCTTAACATGCTAATTATAACGACGAATCCTACCAAATTCCAAATCTCACGGAAATACGCATGATTATCGTGGATTGGAGGGATTAGCGAGTCATCTGAATGAAGGATAACATGACTTTCCTGGGGACAAAGGAGGATGGAGGATCAATAGCCCACATTCCATCCGAACAGCCTGTATTAGGTGGGGATAAGCACCAAAAGGCTTCCGTGAAATGGAAGCCTGTTGCCTGAAATATCCTACACTTGTTTAGCCATAGCAACTGTGGAACGTCTTGATTTGCCTTCTGCTTCACATGAACCAGCCCACAGCTGCAGGTGTTTGTGAACATTCGTGGCATTTTTAACCAAGCAGATCCAAAGGGATCCCAACAGAACTCCATTCCTTGGTCATCACTTGCTATGCTACAAGCTAATTCTGCTAAAGCAACAACACACAGCCTGTATTGCCATGTCCCAACTTCATCATCATTACATACGTCATTGCTAATTGAGTCACGTTCCAGCTTTTTAACCTATGTTTCCGCTGTACTGCTAATGCTAACTCGCTAAGACGCCATTGTTTTGATTGTGCCTGGTTCGTTCCACGCTATGCTCGTATTGGGAAAAGACGTGGAAGGATCTTGTCTTATGTTAAAGATTGTAAACTAGCGAAATATCAGCTGGGCTTTGGGGTAAGATTCAAGAGTTACTTGGGGTCAAGTTTCAAACTTTCACTAGCGTAGCTTATTAGCACATGTATCCTCCCATCCTGCGAGGAAGACACTGTGTATGTAGAGTCAGGATAGACATATGATACTTACCCTCAATCTGGTCAGCACTGAAGTCAGTCTGGCAAAGACATAAACACAAAATCAGTCCAGTTTACATGACGACAAGTAGCTTACCATTATACAGCTGAATAGTGCTAAGCATTTACATGCTGGTCAATGCTGGACAGTGGTCAGTGTTACACAAGCCTAGACTACAGATTCTAGAAATGCGCATCCTCTTTGGGCATTCAAAGCTTCCAAGAAACTCAATGGAGGTCGGAGCTGTAGCTCCTACAAGGCTGGCAAATAACCAGTTGCTTTCCATTCTGAAATGGAGGCCTGCTAGGTCTCGAGACGCAGGAGCGAATTAGCCCTCCGGTGCCCATTCAAGAAAAGGAAAAGTATCCTGAAACTGCCCGGACACCAGCTTGCCGGATTTCCTCGGTAGAAGCGAGCGAAAGGTGCGTGTGGAAAGAGAATATTCCGAGTTAAGTACACACCATGATGCAGTTTAGACAGAGGGGAGAAGGGGCAGTAGTCAGGAAGCCGTAGTCCCAGGAGAGTGGTCCTGAGCCGCGGGCAGAGGCCTTCTTATTTAAGCCCAGCAGCTGATGTCACGGGGCGGATCGGTTGACGCTTTGGAAGTTCTTTAACTTTCTTAGGGCACTGAAACGGGGAGCTGCGTCCTCCTGTTGGCGCCGGTATTTTTAGACTACTCCCAAGGCCTCTTTTAAGACTCCTTGGCTCTGGTCAGCAATTCAGGGTTCCATAGGGCCTGATTACATCACATCAAGTTGGCCATCATTGACGACGTACATCGGAGTCAAAGCGAATGCCTGACACTCTGTGCCCGAGCCTCCGGCTTTTGATTCATGCCAGGACAGTAAACTGGGGGAGCTTCTCGTTTTCTGGGTGCGGTATTTTTAACCTGGAATGCTCAGCCACATATGGAGTATGAAAGGCACGATAAAAAGACAAGTCAAATCGGCTTTGTCTTCTGTAAAGTCTAGAAGCAGCCCTGTGCACATCCCTGACGTCAGAAACAGGTTAGCGGAAGGCTAGCAGGCTAGGCTAACAGGCCTGATCCACTAATGGGAATGTTCACAATATAGGAAAACCAGGGTTTAGCTATTTAGCCATATAACTGCTATTATGAATTAGCTTTTGGGACCAGACACATGGACATATGGCCTAGGCTGCCCGGTAGGTCCATCACGGTCCAAACCAAAGCCGTTTTAAACATGGCTTTAGGGGAACAGTTGGCATGAGGTCAAATTTCAAGAGCTGGAACTGAACTGAGACACAGAAAAACACCTCTTTGGGACGTTAGCCTACCATGTGAAGTTTTTGTCCCTGCTGGAGAGAGGTCTAACAGCTATACCCATGGCACAGCGTCCTCTGGAAAGCCAAATCTAGAGTGTAGGTCAATATCACTGGACTGGTAAACAGACAGTCGGAAGTCTGAGAGTGTTGGATACAGCCCGGTATAGATTAGCGTTAGCGTAAAGTTCAGAGCAAATCTACATGTTCTCAATTTCTGGTCACATTCTTCTACGTATGCAATCAACTGGGAAATACATGCAAGCCGCAGCCCCCTATACCCCAACTGAAGCCCACATCCCATATGCAAAAACTTGATATATAAAATATAAGTCCATATGAAGAAAACCCATATATGAAGCCCATTAGAAACTGGAAGACGTTCATATACTGACATACAGTATGCGTCTGGTCCATATTAATGTACATGGTGATGTATGTGTTTAACATCTCGCCGCTGTCCAATGAAAAACATGTATCTCCATTTTTGTCGATTTTTACTTTTATGCATCCTTTGATCACACAAGCCGTTGTTTACACAGTGTTAGAATTTAATGACGAATGAACCAACAGAAATGGCCCAAACCTGCTCAGAAGGACGTCTGGTTCCATAGACTTACATTAAAATCAGATTAGGTTTTTGCCCTCTCCTGTAAAGTTACCATTTTGGAGATACTTGTTTTTCTTTGGACGGTGACGATATATAATAATTTATAGAATATTTATATATGAAATTATACAGGCACGTGTTCCTTATATAATACCCAGTATAAACTGTTCCTGCGTACTTACCTTACTTGTCCATATGTTCTAGATATATATATATTTGAAACGTGTAACAAAACCGCTGGATAATGAACGTAATTAAATGTACTATATTTGCATATACATTTATCACATATCTATAAGCACAGTATCAGCTTTTTATACGTATGTACGTTTATGTTATTGGGGGATCAGATTAAACTTTTAGTAAACTATAAGGCGAAGTTTCTAGGCAACGTGATGTAGCATCAGCTCTGGAAGTTGGGCTTGTCTGAAGGCCTCAGTGTGCACTCTGGTGTACTTCTCTTGTTGCTGGATGACTCCTTTCTGTTTGGTTCCCTCTCAGAACCTTCACCACCAGGACCTGCATTCATCAACACGACAGATCCATTAACCCCGCGGCTAATTCCCATCTGTCTTCTCCTGCTAGGCTGTCCGTGTTTCCCAGCTGTACAAAGTTGTACAAAGTACAATGTGGCTTCTCTAACGCACGTTTGGGCTTCCAGAAAGAAATCGGCAGAGAACCCTAAAAATGAGGTTCTAATCTAGGGAACCCAAACCAGCTTGGCCGTTAGCTGCTTATGTTCATTAATAGTCTGGGTTTAATTAATAAGCACCTATATGTTTTGCAAGAAGGACGTTCCACACCAGCTCATCATGGAATTCAAATTTTAAAAAATCAAACTGCGAAATTTCAAAACTGTGGCACTTTTTCAGTTATGATTTAAAAATTTCACAAAATTCCATTAATTAAACTGAATATTCTCACAGACTGTCTATAAATACAACACTCAGAATTCTGTTTGGCATGAAATGTACTAATTTCATGTCCAGAAATTCCACCTACAGGTTGAGTTGTTGATTTAGTGGGTCTGATTTGTCTGTAAGCAGTTATTAGGTTTTTAGCAAATTTAGAAATTTAATGGTATAAACTTTAAAAAGTCATAACTAGACAGACAATGAGAGCACAGCTTTGAAATTTGGCATGGAAGCACATATTAAACAGAGGTTATGGCTGGAATTTTTTCAGGAACGTTTGTGATGTGATAGCAGGTGAGTTGGCATGGAATAAAGTTTGGGCTATAGTCATTGGTGCATTATTTAAATGTCTGTTAAAAATATTAAATTCTAAATAATAACCGTCTAATAGGGATAGCAGGGTGAATGTGTACACCGAAAAAATGATATCCTGTCAATTTTATATCCAGATATCTTATATATCTCTATCTGATACGTCTTAATATTCTCATTTTAGGATTATGGTAGTTATTTCCAGATTTTTTACTTTTAGGAAGCCAAATTTTCTCACAATTTTGACACTTAATTTTAAGAAATTCGCTCGAAACAAGTCAAATCTGCCAATGCAGCAAGAAAATTTGGGTTACTAAAATAACCTAAACCAAGCAAAAGTTAAATAATAAAAATATTTAATAATATTAAAATGAACATTTTACAGTAAATACATAATTTACTTTTACATTTTATTTTATAAATTAGAATTTGAATTTCAAGACATATCAACTTACTATTATTATTTTTTTTTTGCAGTGTATATTAGTTTTATTGGACCTCAGAGTTTCACGTGTATTTAATCAGTACTTATTTATTATTATTATTATATTTATATCTTATTATTATAATTATAATGAATTTTAATAAGAAGTATATCAGTGTAATCTGTTGATCTCAGTCCTAGCATGTGAAGTGTTCCCGTTTCAGAGCGGTAGGGTTTGGACAGGACATTGTTGAGATCTTAGCTTTATTAGCTCTATATATACATACCCCGGCGGCCGCTGGGAGGACTGGCCTGACCCGTGCCTCTGTCTGTGGATCGAGTGTCAGTGGAGGGAGAGTGTTCCTTCTAGATGCTCTTCACTGCAGGAGCACCGAAATAGACCACCTCAGTGTGTCAATCTAGAACCTACAGCAACAGAAGAACCTCAGTATGGAGTGTGTATACACATGCCAGTACCTCCCCACACTGGCCACTTTATTGGAAACACCTACCTCCACACACTGGCCACTTTATTAGAAACACCTACCTCATACTTTCACACACTGGCCACTTTATTAGAAACACCTACCTCCACACACTGGCCACTTTATTAGAAACACCTACCTCCACACACTGGCCACTTTATTAGAAACACCCACCTTGTACTTCTACTCTCTGGCCACTTTATTAGAAACAGTGTCAGTTCCTCCCTGTAGACCTCCACTGGAGTACCAGTACTAAAGTATGTACCTTCAGATGTACTTAAGTATGGAGAGTACCAGTACTAAAGTATGTACCTTCAGATGTACTTTAGTATGGAGAGTACCAGTACACAGTATGTACCTTCAGATGTACTTTAGTATGGAGAGTACCAGTACAAAGTATGTACCTTCGGATGTACTTTAGTATGGAGAGTACCAGTACTAAAGTATGTACCTTCAGATGTACTTAAGTATGGAGAGTACCAGTACTAAAGTATGTACCTTCGGATGTACTTAAGTATGGAGAGTACCAGTACTAAAGTATGTACCTTCGGATGTACTTAAGTATGGAGAGTAATAGTACTAAAGTATGTACCTTCGGATGTACTTAAGTATGGAGAGTACCAGTACTAAAGTATGTACCTTCGGATGTACTTAAGTATGGAGAGTACCAGTACTAAAGTATGTACCTTCGGATGTACTTAAGTATGGAGAGTACCAGTACTAAAGTATGTACCTTCAGATGTACTTAAGTATGGAGCGTACCAGTACTAAAGTAGTACCGTACCAGTACTAAAGTATGTACCTTAAAGTATGTACCTTCAGATGTACTTAAGTATGGAGAGTAACAGTACTAAAGTATGTACTTCAGATGTACTTAAGTATGGAGAGTAACAGTACTAAAGTATCTACCTTCAGATGTACTTAAGTATGGAGAGTACCAGTACTAAAGTATGTACCTTCAGATGTACTTAAGTATGGAGCGTACCAGTACTAAAGTATGTACCTTCAGATGTACTTAAGTATGGAGAGTAACAGTACTAAAGTATGTACTTCAGATGTACTTAAGTATGGAGAGTAACAGGACTAAAGTATCTACCTTCAGATGTACTTAAGTATGGAGAGTACCAGTACTAAAGTATGTACCTTCGGATGTACTTAAGTATGGTTGGATTTGTACGGGATGGAAAATCCTTTGGCAGAAAGACAGAATTTGGGCTGGTTTGTCATCATTTTAATTGTTTTTTTAAATAATAAATATTAAATATAAGTTAATAACAGCTGGAGTACTAACTCCTCCCCTATTCACAACCAATCAGCTATCAAAACTCTACTACTCACTCCTGGAATTAAACCCGTCTGTATGGCTCATAATCAGAAATTAGCGCTAATTTTGGATGGGTTTAGACACCGACACAGGTTTCCCCAGACTACATGCTGTTTACCGGCTGGACAGAGCCCCGATATTGCTGGAAGACCAAAAATCTGTCAAACCTGCCACTGGTTTGGTGTCTGAGGTTCACTGCTTTGGTTTTTGGCATGAGAACTATGTGGCTAATGTCGCTAACAGCTAATGGAACTTTATCTTGTGATAATTAGCACTAGCACGGTGCTAACTCCATGTTTAATCAGTTCAGAGTTGCCTCAAACCATGTGGAGATGTTCACTAATCTCTACCAGACCTGATTCTGTGGTTTCTGGCACTGTATGACTTTGGTGGAACTTATAAAGGTAGGAAGGTTTACTAATAGCATTAGCATGGTGCTAACTGCATGCCCACATCAGTTAAAACGATCTGGAGATGTTCACTGATGTCTACCAGACTTGATTATGTGGTTCTAACATTCACTGGTATCTATAAACATGGATAATACCATGTTAGCATTAGCTAAAAACAATGCTAGCAACATTATATCACAGTATATCACACGGCGTCCGAATCCACCAAACGACTTCCGGCTGGACCTTGGTTTTAGGGTGTCAGGGCATGCCCAGAAATGGACACGGTCAAAGATGCTCCCTTTACGCCCGTTAAGATTGACCAGAAGTGCTTCTGCTGTTCTTTCTGAATGTGTTTCAGAGGCTCCGCCCCCCCCAGAGAGGCCAGATGACCTCTATATTTAGGGCTCTGTCCAGAGGTGTCGAGTTCCTCAGAGAAGGGACGCTGGCTTCTCGAGGGTCGCCCACACGTCTTACACCCCCCACCAGCAAGCCACAGATCGTAAAGATGCTCAGCAACAGCTCAGGTTACTCTCCACACCCAAGAGCTGGTTCAAGATCAGCGACAGCGGAGCGCCTTAAACGGGTCCCGGTTTAGACGGCAGGTCTGAGGTCAGACGCCGAAGTGCGGTTTAAAAAAAGCTGTAGTGAGAGTCCATCATTGTCCAGCGGGCCCGAGGAGGTGGGAGCCTTATTTGGATTTGGCAGAGAGCCTCGGACCCCAGGGCTTCACACCACGACCCTGTTCCTCCTACAATCACTACTGTATGTTTGGGTTGGTGGTATTTACCAAACTAGCTGGGCTTCCGTTCACACGTGTTTGGCTTATAGAATAATAAAGGGCCTCAGATATCGACCACAGACAAGTTTGGAGGCTCTGTGGGGCCAGAAAAGCCAAAAACGAAAAATCTATTATATAATAAATAACAAAAAATGTATGTGGCTGGTCAAGTACCTCCACTTTCAGGTCCGGCTGTAGCTACGAAACTGGTTTACTCTGAAAATGAACATCCAATAAAGTTTCTCAAGTTTCTTAAAATAGTTTTGGAGATTTAAGACTTTTAGGTACTGTCCATTACCTTTTCTGGTTGTTTAGGGCCCATGCTAGCCCACTAGGGCCCCATAGGTATGCAGTATTTACAACTTTACAGGAGAGGCCAAAAACCTCAACTAATTCCATTGTAGGTCAATGGAACCAGGCGTTTCTCCAAACGGTTTTGGACCGTTTGTGGTGGTCTGATCATCATGAAATTCAAAGACAATGTAAACGGCAGCTCATGTGATCAAATGAACAGTAAAAGTAAAAATCGATCAAAAAATGGAGAGACATGTTTTTCATTGAAATGAACATAAATGAAAGTATGTAGTACAGAACGACTGACGGTAAAACTACAACATAAACGACTGAAGAACGTCACTAGAACGTCTTACACACTTTACATGTCCATGATCCAGTCAGAAGTGGGATCAAACCCAGGCTGAACCTCAAACACCTCCGTACTCCCTACATAGTGCACTAGGTTAGGTTTGAAATTCCAGCTTCCTCAAACAAACAGGGCACCACTAGTTAAATATGGATGTGTCTGAATGTAGAATGTATGACTATGGTGGAGCTGGACTATGGACTGGGCAGCTGCAGGAGCCAGTGCTATAGACTGATTAGTGCTATAGACTGATTAAAGCCATAGACCCGTTAGTGCTATAAACTAATTAATGCCATAGGCCCATTAGTACTATAGACTGATTAATGCTATAGACCCGTTAGTGCTATAGACTGTTTAACGCCATAGACTCGTTAGTGCTATTGACTGGTTAATGCCATAGACTCCTTAGTGCTATAGACTGAGTAATGTCATAGACCCATTAGTGCTATAGACTGATTAAAGCCATAGACCTGTTAGTGCTATAGAGTGTCTACTGCCATAGACCCGTTAGTGCTATAGACTGTTTAATGCCATAGAAACCCATTAGTGCTATAGACTGATTAATGCCATAGACTCCTTAGTACTATAGACTGTTTAATGGCATAGACCCATTAGTGCTATTGACTGGTTACTGCCATAGACCTGTTAGTGCTACAGACTGTTTAATGCTATAGACCAGTTACTGCTATAGACTGTTTAATGCCATAGACCCATTAGTGCTATAGACTGGTTACTGCCTTAGACCCGTTAGTGCTACAGACTGTTTAATGCTATAGACCAGTTACTGCTATAGACTGGTTACGGCCATAGACCCATTAGTGCTATAGACTGATTAATGCCACAGACCCGTTAGTACTATAGACTGATTAATGCCACAGACCCATTTGTGCTATAGACTGATTAATACCATAGACTCCTTAGTACTATAGACTGTTTAATGGCATAGACCCATTAGTGCTATTGACTGATTAATGCCATAGAAACCCGTTAGTGCTATTGACTGATTAATGCCATAGGCCCATTAGTGCTATAGACTGATTAATGCCATAGACCCGTTAGTGCTATAGACTGGTTAATGCCATAGACCCGTTAGTGCTATTGACTGGTCACTGCCATAGACCCGTTAGTGCTACAGACTGTTTAATGCTATAGACCCGTTAGTGCTATAGACTGTTTACTGCCATTGACCCGTTAGTGCTATAGACTGTTTAATGCCATAGACTCGTTAGTGCTATAGACTGATTACTGACATGGAGGCATTATTACCATGGACCTGCTGGTGCCATACCACACTATATTTGGAACTATTTCTTGGGGCAATAGATGTTTATGACAATTGTTATTAATAATATTTACTTATTATAAAAATTAGCATTAGCATGTTATTTTTTCATTACATCTATCTATCTATCTATCTATCTATCTATCTATCTATCTATCTATCTATCTATCTATCTATCTCTCTCTCTCTCTCCTCTTTTTTTTCAAACGTTCATCGACCTTCAGGGTGCACCATCAGATATAGAAAGTATCGCTGGTTATATCACATATGGCCGCACTATAAGAGGGAGTTAGCATGTTTACACCAGATGAATGGCACTCGCTTTATTACGGGGGGCTACTACTTCAAAGGGTGGAGCTTTTGGTAAGTATATCCTTAACACCATCACACTGACCATCCTGACTGCTCAAACACGAGAACCCACTCAGGACCACCGTACTGCAGGGGCTGACTGAGAACATACTGCAGTTCCTCTTCAGAAACTAGAAGAGCGCTCTGCTGCCACCTGCTGGAAAACTGCTACTGATCACCACCTTATGAAGTCACTTTCAATTCATACCCAACCCAACCCAGTCATCCTCTGGCTCTACATCACTGGCCAGTTTCTGACCACAGAGCCGCTCTTGGCTGGGTGTGGCCCTAGAGCCTGTGATGCCATAGAAGCGTTATTGCCATAGATCTATTAGTGCCATAGACTGTTTCATGCCAATACAGGCTTTATTGCCATTGACCTTCTGGTGCTACCAGGCTGTTACTGCCATACACCCAGCTGTTTGGACCTTAAACCGGAACAAAACAACTCCCGAGAGCCATGAAGGAACGTCTGTGTTCACCTGCGTCATGTGTTCACCTGCGTATTAACATATGCAAAACATTCACAGTCACAACAAAGGTGCATTATGCCATATATCTGTATGCAGAAGAACACACCTGATGGTCACAGGTATGATACTGACATAGGCCTGTTAGTGCTATAGACCCAGTACTGCCAGGGAAGCTTCAGTGCCATAGGCCTGAAGCTTCAGTGCCATAGGCCGATTGGTGAAATAGACCCAGTAATGCCAGAGAAGCTTTGACGCCGTAGGCCTATTAGCTCTATAGACCCAGTAATGCCAGGGAAGCTTTGACGCCATAGGCCTATTAGCTCTATAGACCCAGTAATGCCAGGGAAGCTTTGACGCCGTAGGCCTATTAGCGCTATAGACCCAGTAATGCCAGAGAAGCTTTGACGCCGTAGGCCTATTAGCTCTATAGACCCAGTAATGCCAGGGAAGCTTTGACGCCATAGGCCTATTAGTTCTATAGACCCAGTAATGCCAGGGAAGCTTTGACGCCGTAGGCCTATTAGCTCTATAGACCCAGTATTGCCAGAGAAGCTTTGACGCCGTAGGCCTATTAGCGCTATAGACCCAGTAATGCCAGGGAAGCTTTGACGCCGTAGGCCTATTAGCGCTATAGACCCAGTAATGCCAGGGAAGCTTTGACGCCGTAGGCCTATTAGCTCTATAGACCCAGTAATGCCAGGGAAGCTTTGACGCCATAGGCCTATTAGCTCTATAGACCCAGTAATGCCAGAGAAGCTTTGACGCCGTAGGCCTATTAGCTCTATAGACCCAGTAATGCCAGAGAAGCTTTGACGCCATAGGCCTATTAGCGCTATAGACCCAGTAATGCCAGGGAAGCTTTGACGCCATAGGCCTATTAGCGCTATAGACCCAGTAATGCCAGGGAAGCTTTAACGCCATAGGCCTCTTAGCGCTATAGACCCAGTAATGCCAGGGAAGCTTTGACGCCGTAGGCCTATTAGCTCTATAGACCCAGTAATGCCAGGGAAGCTTTGACGCCGTAGGCCTATTAGCTCTATAGACCCAGTAATGCCAGAGAAGCTTTGACGCCGTAGGCCTATTAGCGCTATAGACCCAGTAATGCCAGAGAAGCTTTGACGCCGTACGCCTATTAGCTCTATAGACCCAGTAATGCCAGGGAAGCTTTGACGCCATAGGCCTATTAGCTCTATAGACCCAGTAATGCCAGGGAAGCTTCGACGCCATAGGCCTATTAGCTCTATAGACCCAGTAATGCCAGAGAAGCTTCGACGCCGTACGCCTATTAGCGCTATAGACCCAGTAATGCCAGAGAAGCTTTGACGCCGTAGGCCTATTAGCTCTATAGACCCAGTAATGCCAGAGAAGCTTTGACGCCGTACGCCTATTAGCGCTATAGACCCAGTAATGCCAGAGAAGCTTTGACGCCGTAGGCCTATTAGCGCTATAGACCCAGTAATGCCAGGGAAGCTTTGACGCCGTAGGCCTATTAGCGCTATAGACCCAGTAATGCCAGAGAAGCTTTGACGCCGTAGGCCTATTAGCTCTATAGACCCAGTAATGCCAGAGAAGCTTTGACGCCGTAGGCCTATTAGCTCTATAGACCCAGTAATGCCAGGGAAGCTTTGACGCCATAGGCCTATTAGCTCTATAGACCCAGTAATGCCAGAGAAGCTTTGACGCCGTACGCCTATTAGCGCTATAGACCCAGTAATGCCAGAGAAGCTTTGACGCCGTAGGCCTATTAGCGCTATAGAGACCAGTAATGCCAGAGAAGCTTTGACGCCGTAGGCCTATTAGCTCTATAGACCCAGTAATGCCAGGGAAGCTTTGACGCCATAGGCCTATTAGCTCTATAGACCCAGTAATGCCAGAGAAGCTTTGACGCTGTACGCCTATTAGCGCTATAGACCCAGTAATGCCAGAGAAGCTTTGACGCCGTAGGCCTATTAGCGCTATAGACCCAGTAATGCCAGAGAAGCTTTGACGCCGTAGGCCTATTAGCTCTATAGACCCAGTAATGCCAGAGAAGCTTTGACGCCGTAGGCCTATTAGCTCTATAGACCCCGTAATGCCAGAGAAGCTTTGACGCCGTACGCCTATTAGCGCTATAGACCCAGTAATGCCAGAGAAGCTTTGACGCCGTAGGCCTATTAGCGCTATAGACCCAGTAATGCCAGAGAAGCTTTGACGCCGTAGGCCTATTAGCTCTATAGACCCAGTAATGCCAGGGAAGCTTTGACGCCATAGGCCTATTAGCTCTATAGACCCAGTAATGCCAGGGAAGCTTTGACGCCATAGGCCTATTAGCTCTATAGACCCAGTATTGCCAGGGAAGCCTCGATGCCGTAGGCCTATTAGCTCTACGCCTTTAGATGTATGAATCTCTTTGTGCTCATGCAAAACTAGTGCAAGGCTTGCTGAAGGCACGTCTGTGTTGGCCGACAGTGTGTTGCCTACATACGAACAAATGCAAAACATGTGCACCCGCCACAAACTTGCATACCCAGGGTATGTTTGTTTTTCTTGTTGTTGGTTACGGTGTGTTAGCAGGCGCTCATGCAAAGCATCCCATGTAACCTGAAGCTGTGATCTGTGATGTCATGCTGATAACATCAGATGACAGATAATAGGGGATGAAGAGGATGGAGAGACACAGAGAGGAGAGAGATACAGAACCAGAGGGAGAAGGAGGCAGACCTTCCCGGCGAGACCTGAGAACATCCAGGTAGGGTTTGTTTCCACTGACTGGGTTTTAAACCCTAGAAGCTCTTAAGGCTCTCCATCTCTTCAGGCTAGCGCTTGGTAGAACCATGCCAGCTCCATGTCCGTTGGGGTGAATTTCCACCAGTTTGAGTTCTGTCTGGGAATGATCTTCTCCCAGTCTCCCGTGACAGGCTGTTTGGGTTGGCTGGGTGATGCTTGTGAACCGTAACCCTAAGGTTGCTCCACAGACTCTGGACGGAGGTGTGGTTGTGGTAGAGCTTTCACCTTTTTGTTGTTCAGTCTCTCTTATGTTGCTTTAGCCTTGTGTTTGAGAATCACTGTCCTGCTAGAAGGTGGAGCTTTAGTGCCTAAGCAGACCGAAGCAGGTGGTCTTCCAGTAAGGTGGAGCTTTAGTGCCTAATCAGACTGAAGCAGGTGGTCTTCCAGTAAGGTGGAGCTTTAGTTTCTAATCTGACCGAAGCAGGTGGTCTTCCAGTAAGGTGGAGCTTTAGTTTCTAATCTGACCGAAGCAGGTGGTCTTCCAGTAAGGTGGAGCTTTAGTTCCTAAACAGACCGAAGCAGGTGGTCTTCCAGTAAGGTGGAGCTTTAGTTCCTAATCAGCCCGAAGCAGGTGGTCTTCCAGTAAGGTGGAGCTTTAGTTCCTAATCAGACTGAAGCAGGTGGTCTTCCATTAAGGTGGAACTTCAGTTCCTAATCAGCCCGAAGCAGGTGGTCTTCCAGTAAGGTGGAGCTTTAGTTCCTAATCAGACTGAAGCAGGTGGTCTTCCAGTAAGGTGGAGCTTTAGTTCCTAAGCAGACTGAAGCAGGTGGTCTTCCAGTAAGGTGGAGCTTTAGTTCCTAATCAGACTGAAGCAGGTGGTCTTCCAGTAAGGTGGAGCTTTAGTTCCTAATCAGCCCGAAGCAGGTGGTCTTCCAGTAAGGTGGAGCTTTAGTTCCTAAGCAGACCAAAGCAGGTCGTCTTCCAGTAAGGTGGAGCTTTAGTTCCTAATCAGACTGAAGCAGGTGGTCTTCCAGTAAGGTGGAGCTTTAGTTCCTAAGCAGACCGAAGCAGGTGGTCTTCCAGTAGGGTGGAGCTTTACTTTCTAATCAGACTGAAGCAGGTGGTCTTCCAGTAAGGTGGAGCTTTAGTTCCTAAGCAGACTGAAGCAGGTGGTCTTCCAGTAAGGTGGAGCTTTAGTTCCTAATCAGCCCGAAGCAGGTCGTCTTCCAGTAAGGTGGAGCTTTAGTTCCTAATCAGCCCGAAGCAGGTGGTCTTCCAGTAAGGTGGAGCTTTAGTTCCTAAGCAGACCGAAGCAGGTGGTCTTCCAGTAAGGTGGAGCTTTAGTTCCTAAGCAGACCGAAGCAGGTGGTCTTCCAGTAAGGTGGAGCTTTAGTTCCTAAGCAGACCGAAGCAGGTGGTCTTCCAGTAAGGTGGAGCTTTAGTTCCTAATCAGACTGAAGCAGGTGGTCTTCCAGTAAGGTGGAGCTTTAGTTCCTAATCAGACAGAAGCAGGTGGTCTTCCAGTAAGGTGGAGCTTTAGTTCCTAAGCAGCCCAAAGCAGGTGGTCTTCCAGCAAGGTGGAGCTTTAGTTCCTAATCAGCCCGAAGTAGGTGGTCTTCCAGTAAGGTGGAGCTTTAGTTCCTAAGCAGGTCGTCTTCCAGTAAGGTGGAGCTTTAGTTCCTAAGCAGGTGGTCTTCCAGTAAGGTGGAGCTTTAGTTCCTAAGCAG
Source organism: Prochilodus magdalenae (assembly GCA_024036415.1). Classification (NCBI taxonomy): domain Eukaryota; kingdom Metazoa; phylum Chordata; class Actinopteri; order Characiformes; family Prochilodontidae; genus Prochilodus; species Prochilodus magdalenae. The sequence goes on from JAMWET010004465.1 coordinate 182,380, forward strand.
ACTCTTGGCTGAATAAATCTGGGTGTGGCTCCATTTGTACCTATGTCATAGAGCCTGTGATGCCATAGATGCTTTATTGCCATAGACTGTTTCATGCCATACAGGCTTTACCGCCATTGACCTTCTGGTGCTACAGGGCTGTTAATGCCATACACACCTGAACCTCTTAAGCTATATGTGGACATATGTGTCCTTAAACTGGAACACATGCAAAACAACTCCCGGGAGCCATGAAGGAACGTCTGTGTTCACCTACGTCATGTGTTCACCTGCGTATTAACATATGCAAAACATTCATAGCCACAACAAATGTGCATTATGCCATATATCTGTGTGCAGAAGAACACACCTGATGGTCATAGATGTGATACTGACATATGCCCATTAGTGCTATAGACCCAGTAATGCCAGAGAAGCGTCAATACCATAGGCCTGTTAGCACTATAGACCCAGTAATGCCAGAGAAGCTCCAATGCCATAGACCTGTTAGTGCTATAGACCCAGTAATGCCAGAGAAGCTAGACTGCCATAGGCCTGTTAGGGCTATAGACTCCGTAATGCCAGAGAAGCTTCAGTGCCATAGGCAAATTAGTGCTATAGACCGAGTAATGCCAGAGAACCTTCAGTGCCATAGGCCAATCAGTGCTATAGACCCAGTAATGCCAGAGAAGCTTCAATACCATAGGCCTGTTAGCGCTATAGACCCAGTAATGCCAGAGAAGGTTGACTGCCATAGGCCTGTTAGGGCTATAGACTCCGTAATGCCAGAGAAGCTTTACCGCCATAGGCCTGTTAGCGCTATAGACCCAGTAAAGCCAGAGAAGCTTCAATACCATAGGCCTGTTAGCGCTATAGACCCAGTAATGCCAGAGAAGTGTCAATACCATAGGCCTGTTAGCGCTATAGACCCAGTAATGGCAGAGAAGCTTCAGTGCCATAGGCCATTTAGTGCTATAGACCCAGTAATGCCAGAAAAGCTTCAGTGCCATAGGCCAATTAGTGCTATAGACCGAGTAATGCCAGAGAACCTTCAGTGCCATAGGCCAATTAGTGCTATTGACCGAGTAATGCCAGAGAACCTTCAGTGCCATAGGCCAATTAGTGCTATAGGCCGAGTAATGTCAGAGAAGCTTCAGTACCATAGGCCATTTAGTGCTATAGACCCAGTAATGCCAGAGAAGCTTCAATACCACAGGCCTGTGAGCGCTATAGACCCAGTAATGCCAGAGAAGCTTTACCGCCACAGGCCTGTTAGTGCTATTGACCTAGTAATGCCAGAGAAGCTTCAATACCATAGGCCTGTTAGCGCTATAGACCCAGTAATGCCAGAGAAGCTTCAGTGCCATAGGCCTGTTAGTGCTATAGACCCAGTAATGCCAGAGAAGCTTGACTGCCATAGGCCTGTTAGGGCTATAGACTCCGTAATGCCAGAGAAGCTTCAGTGCCATAGGCAAATTAGTGCTATAGACCGAGTAATGCCAGAGAACCTTCAGTGCCATAGGCCAATCAGTGCTATAGACCCAGTAAAGCCAGAGAAGCTTCAATACCATAGGCCTGTTAGCACTATAGACCCAGTAAAGCCAGAGAAGTGTCAATACCATAGGCCATTTAGTGCTATAGACCCAGTAATGCCAGAGAAGCTTCAGTGCCATAGGCCAATTAGTGCTATAGACCGAGTAATGCCAGAGAACCTTCAGTGCCATAGGCCAATTAGTGCTATTGACCGAGTAATGCCACAGAACCTTCAGACCCAGTAATGCCAGAGAAGCTTCAGTGCCATAGGCCATTTAGTGCTATAGACCCAGTAATGCCAGAAAAGCTTCAGTGCCATAGGCCAATTAGTGCTATAGACCGAGTAATGCCAGAGAACCTTCAGTGCCATAGGCCAATTAGTGCTATTGACCGAGTAATGCCAAAGAGCCTTCAGTGCCATAGGCCAATTAGTGCTATAGACTGAGTAATGCCAGAGAAGCTTCAGTACCATAAGCCATTTAGTGCTATAGACCCAGTAATGCCAGAGAAGTGTCAATACCATAGGCCTGTTAGCGCTATAGACCCAGTAATGGCAGAGAAGCTTCAGTGCCATAGGCCATTTAGTGCTATAGACCCAGTAATGCCAGAGAAGCTTCAATACCATAGGCCTGTTAGTGCTATAGACCCAGTAATGCCAGAGAAGCTTTAGTGCCATAGGCCTGTTAGCGCTATAGACCCAGTAATGGCAGAGAATCTTCAGTGCCATAGGCCATTTAGTGCTATAGACCCAGTAATGCCAGAGAAGCGTCAATATCAAAGGCCTGTTGGTACTATAGACCCAGTAATGCCAGAGAACCTTCAGTGCCATAAGCCATTTAGTGCTATAGACCCAGTAATGCCAGAGAAGCATCAATATCAAAGGCTGGTTGGTACTATAGACCCAGTAATGCCAGAGAAGCGTCAATATCAAAGGCCTGTTGGTACTATAGACCCAGTAATGCCAGAGAAGCTTCAGTACCATAAGCCATTTAGTGCTATAGACCCAGTAATGCCAGAGAAGTGTCAATACCATAGGCCTGTTAGCGCTATAGACCCAGTAATGGCAGAGAAGCTTCAGTGCCATAGGCCATTTAGTGCTATAGACCCAGTAATGCCAGAGAAGCGTCAATACCATAGGCCTGTTAGCGCTATAGACCCAGTAATGCCAGAGAAGCTTTAGTGCCATAGGCCTGTTAGCGCTATAGACCCAGTAAAGCCAGAGAATCTTCAGTGCCATAGGCCATTTAGTGCTATAGACCCAGTAATGCCAGAGAAGCGTCAATATCAAAGGCCTGTTGGTACTATAGACCCAGTAATGCCAGAGAACCTTCAGTGCCATAAGCCATTTAGTGCTATAGACCCAGTAATGCCAGAGAAGCGTCAATATCAAAGGCTGGTTGGTACTATAGACCCAGTAATGCCAGAGAAGCTTCAATGCCATAAGCCATTTAGTGCTATAGACCCAGTAATGCCAGAGAAGCGTCAATATCAAAGGCCTGTTGGTACTATAGACCCAGTAATGCCAGAGAAGCTTCAATGCCATAAGCCATTTAGTGCTATAGACCCAGTAATGCCAGAGAAGCGTCAATACCATAGGCCTGTTAGCTCTATAGACAAATCCATAATCACACCAAGGTCAAAGGGTCAAAAAACAAGGTCAAAGGGTCAAAATCCATCCTATACAGGCCAATCAAACTCAAGTCTCATCCTTCCTATTATTAAACAACAGCACTTTAAATTTATGATTTTGATGGACAGGTGAGGTCAGAAAAACCTGACACAGCAAAAATCTCAAAGTGTCTTTGAAGGAGGTTAAAGGTTATCCAAAGTATCAAAACAGTCAAACGTTGGTGACGTGACCTGCTTCTTTTTCAGTCAGCAATGGACCAGAAATGGCTTCTGGGAATCTTCGTCCTGTTCTCAGGTCAGTACAACAAACACACATTTAAGTTTCTTATGTGTTAAAGGTTGGGCCAGTAAACCGTTTCCAGCTGTGTGGAGGAACTAGCTACTTAGCACAAGTGTTGCTACGGTTACCACAGTCATATACCTTTGATAACTGACCTTAAACTGGTTACTGCATGATCAGCATACATTCAGAGAAGATAACTAGCTCTAGGCTAAAAGCTAATTAGCTACCTAGCTAGCTAGATGTTTACCTCAGTTTCCAGCTGTGTGGAGGAACTAGCTACTTAGCACAAGACTGTAAGTGTGGTCGGAGAACAGCCACTCGACTAGTTGCCATGTGCGAAAGTACAGTGGGCCGAGGGGTGGAGTAGGTTGTGTAGGTTTAGAAACTCAATGGAGCGAGACAGCAGACCAAACGGGTGGTTCAGGGACCCTGCCAAGCTAGGGAGTAGAGTTCTTGACTGCTCTGGGACGAGATGAGCTTACCAGGCCAATGCTGAGTGACTGGGACCCAAGTGGTGAGAACCCGTCACAGCTACAAACCGACACGCTGGCCATCGGAGTCATAACCGAGTCTTTCAAAAAGAGTAGAAGGACACTATTACCAAGATTGATGGACCCAGCTGTGTAGCGCTGTGCTACCCATCGCCTTTGGTTTATTCGTTCCAAGGTTCTGTGTGTTCAGTCATAATCAGACCCTAACTACATAATGACGAGGCTCTTTATCGTGTTCCTCACAGCTGTGTGTGGTGTATCTCCACTCGTTCCTCACCGGTACGTCTTTGTGAGTGAGAGTAAAACCTGGACTGAAGCTCAGAACTACTGCAGACAGACCTACACTGATCTGGCCACCATCAAGATGAAGAAACTGGACGCTACTCTGAAAGACAAACCCAGCAGCTCAGTGTGGATCGGCCTGGCTCGAAGGGACACTGGGAAATGGTTGTGGTCTCTGGCGGATGGAGGTTTCTACAGTGAGGGAGGTGTATACCGAAACTGGCAGAGTGGAGAACCAGATGGTAATAGTAAGAACGAGTACTGTGTTAGTATGCTCATAAACGGCGGGACCTGGTTCGATGACGGCTGTGAGGTTTTGTGCACTTTTGTGTGTTACGACGGTAAGAAGATCCAGATACACGTGTTCCAGATTTTCAGTTCTTCACGATGTTAATGATCATGTGACTTTAACGTCTTTCAGAAAAGAAGACTAACACTGAGAGGTATGTGTTCATTAATGAGAAGAAGAGCTGGTATGGAGCTCAGAGCTACTGCAGAGACCATCACACAGACCTGGTCAGAGTGAGGAACCAGACGGAGAACCAGCAGGTCTTTAATTTAACTACACAGTCTCATTCTGATAGTCATATCTGGATCGGCCTGTTCAACGACTCCTGGACGTGGTCAGATCAGAGTGACTCCTCATTCCGATACTGGAAGTCTGGGCCAGATCACTATGGTCAGGGTGCCGAGGGTAACTGTACCACAGTGTCTATAACTGAGAAGGGTCGGTGGGATAATGAGACCTGCAGTAACCAGCTCCCCTTCATCTGTCACCAGAGTGAGTTCCACCAGATCTCAATCCACCGTGTGTTCAGTTCTCTTGTAATCACACCAAACAGTCTCCACATGATCCTTCTACTTTCTCCTCCTACCACCAGATAAGCTGATCCTGATCCAGCAGAACCTGACCTGGAGAGAAGCTCTGTGGTACTGCAGGGAGAACCATCTGGATCTGGTCTCGGTTCACTCTGAGGAGATCCAGCTCTGGGTGAAGGAGGTGGCACAGAAAGCCTCCACTGAACATGTGTGGTTGGGTCTGCGTCACACCTGCGCTCAGAGTCTCTGGTACTGGGTCAGTGGGTTCTCTATCTGCTACCAGAACTGGGCTCCAGGTAACGGGACCGGAGGAGAAGACTGTTGGTCTGTAGAGAGAACCGGAGCGGTGCAGTCTGGAGGACAGCAGCAGTGGGTCAGCCTGCCGGAGAACCAGAAACTCAACTTCATCTGCACCACCTATGAAGGTGAGGTACTGCGTGTGTGGTTCCAGAACGTTCTTCTTTTAATCTGTGTTAAATCCTCACCGTGTTCTTTTCCTCCCAACCCTGAAGACTAGAACCTGCTGTGGTTCCTCCTCCGCCCTGAGCTTCAGGAGATCTACAGCTTCACCATATGATGGAGCACGTATCAAGGGCTACGTCATCCTGGAATTGGGGGATATTTGGGAATGCTACTGGGACTGATACTTGGGACGGGCTTCTTTTGGGTTCTGCTAATGCTAAAGGGTTACTGTGTAAAGATGCTAAATAGCTAACTATAGAAATAACAAATGGCTAATGCTAATGCAGAGGGTAGCCAGACAGCTGTTGCTACGGTTACCACAGTCATATACCTTTGATAACTGACCTTAAACTGGTTACTGCATGATCAGCAAACATTCAGAGAAGATAACTAGCTCTAGGCTAAAAGCTAATGCTAGCTAATTAGCTACCTAGCTAGCTAGATGTTTACCTCAGTTCAGCTTCTTTTCTTTCTGGCTAGATCTACTAGGATCTGGTCTCTGGTGTCCATCTCATGTTTAGTACAGATGGAATAGCGTGGCTGAGGTAATCGCTAGCTAGCTAGCTAGCATGGATGCAGCATTATGTTTTTAACAAGGTATCTGGAATCTCAGTTGTATGCCATTTTGAATAATGCATGCTGGGTAATATAGTGGTGACAGTGATGCAGTGCCTGTGTTCCAGAATACCGTGTGTCTAGCAGAGTGTTGTTCTACGACGTTCCTCTGTATGTCAATCTCTGTAATGATACGGTAGGAGGACGGTGTAGTACCTGCATCTGACCACAAGATGTCACTGTTGTTGTACAGCATGCGGCAGCTCTTCTCTCGTAGAACAGATTTCCTTCGGTTTGTCATATTTGGTGTACGGTTCTCCGTTCTGCTGTTTGCTTATGGTTAAATTCTTGATTTTTTTTCCTCTTAATTAAAATAAAAGAATTTATTTCAGTCCAGCCTCAAGCTAACCCATTTCTCCAATCACCTGCGCATCTATAATAGACATGCACCCTTCTAGTACTCAGCCATGACTCTGGAAAATGATCTTTTTGGTGACGATAGTTTCAAGTTTGTCTACCATTTGCACCTTTATCGTGGATCCCGTTGGCTAATCTGGATATCTGAGTCAATCCCTCGTTCCTTTTTCCCCTACAGCCCTTTCACAACGACTTGGAATGGGTTCCGCTCCAGTTCACCATTTTCTCCGCCAATATTCAGTTAGTACAGAACCCAAAAAGTTAATTCCCAGCTGGAACCATAGAAGAGTAGCTCCTCCCCACACCCACCCGCCTCGCTTGTTTCCAGTGGATGGTGGAAACAAGGTGGTGGTGTGTTAGAGTGTGCTGGTACTAGTGGGGTTTACCTAAGAATGAACCAGAAGCCAGACACCGTCTCCCTGACGTTGGAACAACAGAACTGTGCCAGTGTAGGCCTCCACCAAATCTGGCCCAACTGTCCAATCCTTAGAGGCTAGAGTGTCTGAACACTGATGAGGCCTACATCCAGAAACCTGTCCAGTCCATGCCCAATCCAATCCCAGCTGTTACTGGTGCTTGTGGAGGTGTTACAGTCACAGGGGGGCTCATGTTTTCATCCTGTGGGCTTATTACCTGCATCTGCATTATGGCCTACCTCGTAGCTGAAGGTGCTAGTTAGCTTGTTAGCCTATTAAGCATGTTAATATTAGACAGTCAAACCATCTTAATTAAATATCGTACACACAGAAAAGAGACAGGTGTCAGAAATATGATTGATGGTCATCAGGATATGGCCACCCTGCCACTATGTCAGTAGTTTAGACTTTGCTTCTATATGGATCGGCAACAATACGACATGATTGTTTACCTGTCAGTGCATAATAGCAGCGTCCTGTGGGCAGCGTCCTGTGGGCAGCGTCCTGAGGGCAGTGTCCTGTGGTGACTGTCCTGAGGGCAGTGTCCTGTGGTGAGTGTCCTAAGGGCAGCATCCTGAGGGCAGAATCATTTGGTGAGTGTCATGTGGGCAGCGTCCTGAGGGCAGCATCCTGTGGTGAGGGTCCTGAGTGCAGTGTCCTGAGGGCAGCATCCTGTGGTGAGGGTCCTGAGTGCAGTGCCCTGAGGGCAGCATCCTGTGGTGAGCGTCCTGAGGGCAGCATCCTGTGGTGAGTGTCCTGAGGGCAGCATCCTGTGCTGAGCATCCTGAGGGCAGTGTCCTTTGGTGACCGTCCTAAGGGCAGCTTTCCTAAGGGCAGTGTTCTATGGGCAGCGTCCTGAGGGCAGCATCCTGTGCTGAGTGTCCTGAGGGCAGCATCCAGTGGTGAGTGTCCTGAGGGCAATGTCCCATGGGCAGCCTCCTGAGGGGAGTGTCCTGTGGGCAGTGTACTGAGGGCAACATCCTGTGGTGAGTGTCCTGAGGGCAGTGTCCTTAGGGGCAGCGTCCTGTGGGGCAGCGTCCCGTGGGCAGCGTCCTGAGGTCAGCGTCCTGTGTCCACTGCTGAAGGACTAGAGGATGACCAACACTGCACTGTGCAGCAGCAGATGAGCTATCGTCTCTGACTGTCCATCTACAAGGTGGAGTAGCAAGGTAGGAGTGTCTAATAGAGTGGACAGTGAGTGGACACAGTGTCTCAACACTCCAGCAGCACTGCTGTGTCTGATCCACTCACACCAGCACCACACACACTAACACACCCCCACCACGTCAGTGTCACTGCAGTGCTGAGAATGATCCACCACCCACATCATACCTGCTCTGTGGTGGTCCTGTGGGGGTCCTGACCATTGATGAACAGGGTAATACAGTACACAGAGAAACAGATGGACTACAGTCTGGACCTGTACACCTACAGAGTGTCCTGTATGGTCAGTGGAGCTGATAAGGTGGACGGGGAGTGGAGATTGTAAAGGGTCAGTGAGAGGACACATGCAAAACACGGACTCCCATTTCCATATCACTGTGGTACCGTGTACAGGACAGACGAACAACCAGACGTCATATCAATCCATCAACGCATTCCAGAGCCACTCCTCCTTTACAGGAATCACCATCACCTCCATGTCTGGAGCCTTGAAGAGGATCTCACTGTCTACCATTGCCTTTAAGAACCCCAGAGATGTTTTGTTGGGCCTACGGTGAATATGAACGGTCAAAGGTCAATAGTGTTTGGACGGTAGGATTTCCATTCCTCTGTTTACATAGACACACAGAAGCTCATGCAAATTGTTTAATGAGCTCCTGGGAACTGTGTGGGAGGAGTAGCCCGCTAGCAGGAAAGCAAATGACAAAGATAAGTGGGACAGGAGGGCACAGAGAGGTCCAGAGAGGACAGAGAGACCGAGGGAGAAGACGACAGGCCTCTGCAGAGACTTCACAGTAAACACGACTGAACACAGAACCAAGGTCCAGGTAGGACTCTTATCCACTCGCTTCACATTAACGGACCTCATTCGAAGAGCTGCTTTCATGGTTTTGGGTTAGTAATGCCCGCCTGTACATACCACGCTTTGCCAATGGGCCAGTGTGCCAGTGTTTACTGTGGCAGTGAGGGAGTTAGGGCATTAATGGGGGGGCATTCCAATAGGGCAGGCAACAGTACAGGACTCCATCAACTACCTTAGCAAACAGTAGGGTATAGAAAGCAGTCCGAAGGAGCCATCCTGATCAGCTGCAGGCATGGGTGGAGCCAGGGAGGAGCCATAGAAGCCATGCCCAGCACCACACAGGCTCAGGGGAGGGTAGTATGTGACACCACTCTTAGAGTTTCAAGTTCATCCCACCAACATGAGACTGCCATCACCATGCGTCCTTCCCTGCTGGGAGCAAATCTGTTGAGGAGTGCACAGTGGTCGATCTGGGCCACATGGAGCAGGTTGTACTGTGGTGGGATCTGTCCAGACTGGCTCCGGGGGGGCCACTTTGGAGACCCTCCCAGATCAGTTTTTGGATCTGTATGGACGGTGAGACTAGGCTCCGCACTCTGGGGCCACTCCTTGTGATTTTGACCTCCCTCCCAGATCAGTTGGATGAAGAGCTGTATGGACTGGTGATCATGGCACCTGCACTCTGGTCCATGGAGCTCCTTCAGGGTGATTTTGACCTCTCTAAGATTTCCCCTTGCAAGCCTCCATCTTGCTTCGAGTTTTGAGGGACGGGCTTGTCTAGGTGGAGACTGGGTGATGCAACTGATCCAAACAGCACTGGCCCCTTGCCCTACTTCTATTTGCCCATAATAGGCTCCATAGTAGTCGTTTTGGAACATTTTTGGCCTAGCCAAGTATGTATTATGGGCCGTTGTCTGGCAGTGATAGCCAACCAGTGCCAAGCATCTGCTGGCACAACTAGCTAGCCCTGTGTTTCCCAAAAATGGACAGATCTACTTCTGGAACAGTGGGACGTTTGATGGTCTGTGAGAAGTGGACCAGTCATTCAGGACATCCATGCTATCTGTGCCAGAATGGACCATATCATTCCATGTGTGGCCCATTTAAAACTGTTACTGTATCCTGACAGAGCCGTAGATGGGCCACATTGGTATCTGTTAACGGGGGGCTACGATGTTCCAGTATTCAAAGTGCATGTGTGGGCCAGATCTGTTTTTGGAACATGTGGGTTAACCAGGGCTTCACCAAGGTGGTCTAAGTTACACAGGACTCTAGTAAGGGCACAGCAAACCTGCTCTGGCCCACATTCCCTACTTCTATTTGGCCCACTTGCAGCATAGATTGATGGACCACTTGGCACATGTGGGACATTAATGACATGTTCGCATGTGTTGCCAAGGATGCATCTGTTGCCACATTAGCGACAGTGTCTGTTTTTTTGGAAACATGGTGGTGGGCCACATTAACGATATGTTCCACTGCTATATGTCAGATGTGGCCAGAATCTTTTTTGGAACATGGGGCCACATTACATCATGTTTGCTGTATCATATGCGTAAGTGGACCACAGTTTTTGGAACATGGGGACATGTTCCAGTGCTGTATCTGTGCCAGAAGTGGACCAGATCTGTTCTGGCACATGTGGGCCACATTAACGATATGTTCCAGTGCTGTATCTGTGCCAGAAGTGGGCCAGATCTGTTCTGGCACATGTGGGCCACATTAACGACATGTTCCACTGCTGTATCTGTGCCAGAAGTGGACCAGATCAGTTTTGGAACAAGTGGGCCACATTAACGACATGTTCCACTGCTGTATCTGTGCCAGAAGTGGGCCAGATCTGTTTTGGAACATGTGGGCCACATTAACGACATGTTCCAGTGCTGTATCTGTGCCAGAAGTGGACCAGATCAGTTTTGGAACATGTGGGCCACATTAACGATATGTTCCAGTGCTGTATCTGTGCCAGAGGTGGGCCAGATCTGTTTTGGAACATGTGGGCCACATTAACAACATGTTCCACTGCTGTATCTGTGCCAGAAGTGGGCCAGATCTGTTTTGGAACATGTGGGCCACATTAACGATATGTTCCACTGCTGTATCCGTGCCAGAAGTGGGCCACATCTGTTTTGGAACGTGTGGGCCACATTAACGACATGTTCCACTGCTATATCTGTGCCAGAAGGGGACCAGATCAGTTCTGGCACATGTGGGCCACATTAACGACATGTTCCACTGCTGTATCAGTACCAGAAGTGGACCAGATCAGTTTGGAACATGTGGGCCACATTAACGATATGTTCCAGTGCTGTATCTGTGCCAGAAGTGGGCCAGGTCTGTTTTGGAACAAGTGGGCCACATTAATGACATGTTCCAGTGCTGTATCTGTGCCAGAAGTGGACCAGATCTGTTTTGGAACAAGTGGGCCACATTAACGAATTGTTCCACTGCTGTATCTGTGCCAGAAGTGGACCAGATCAGTTTTGGAACAAGTGGGCCACATTAACGATATGTTCCAGTGCTGTATCTGTGCCGTAAGTGGGACAGATCTGTTTTGGAACATGTGGGCCACATTAACGATATGTTCCACTGCTGTATCTGTGCCAGAAGTGGGCCAGATCTGTTCTGGCACATGTGGGCCACATTAACGACATGTTCCAGTGCTGTATCTGTGCCAGAAGTGGACCATATCTGTTTTGGAACATGTGGGCCACATTAACGAATTGTTCCACTGCTGTATCTGTGCCAGAGGTGGGCCAGATTTCTTTGGGAACCTGTGGGCCACATAAAATTTTACATGTGTGCCAATTATGTTTCAGTTATGTTCTTGTGTAAACACTAAAATCTGAAGCCATACGGGGGTCCGTCTTTAAGATGAAATATGACACGTTTTGAAGGGGTCCATGACTCTTGCAGGGCTGTGCATTAATACAGTTAAACCTTTACTGATGTGATGTTTATGAAGGCAATTGAAATAATCTGAACTATTTCTCTCTGTTTTTTTTTTTTCAGAAATGGATCAGAAATTGGTCTTCCTCATCCTTCTCTTCTCAGGTCAGTGTACACTGTGTGGATTCAGTTTAATATTAGATTTTTGGCCAAATAAACAAAACTATGATCAATATCATGTACAGTATCAAAAACAGGAATCCAAGCGGATGGTAGGTTTTGTTTTGGCATCAAAGGAGCTTTCATGAATCAGATGCAGAGCACCACATGGTATAATGTCTGGTATAAGTCTATCATCATGATATAGACCTATAATTTATTTATATGATAAACTGCAGATGCAGTAATACCTCAGCCTACGTTATATACAGCTCTGGAAAAGTTTCAGAGCCCACCTGAAAATGATCCTCTAGCTGTACAGGTTCTGGGCTTGTGTTGGACCAGAATTCCTCAGTTCTGTTTGGTTCTCTACCCCACTGGAACCATGTCTCCCAAACTCCAGATCAGATATTGTATTAGATCTGTTGATTTAGAAAATCACTAATGACCTCCAGAAGCCTGTTTTTAGAACCATGCTCGCTGTGCGTTTCACCCCAGCCACCGCTCGCCAGTCTCTCTGTAGGTCACTTGAGGTCATCTTAAGGGACAATGGAATGAGGTGGCGCTCATCACGGTCAGTAGAGAGTAGGTTTGGCCCTCTGCCGGTCTGTAGCTGTGTTGTCCTGTGTGTTTGCTGATGGACCTCGTTCTTATGAACCAGAAGCTCACTGTATCTGCCAGTAAAGCTAAAACCCAACCTTCGGTTCCTCACTAAGTAACTAAATTAGTAGATTAAGTTATGTTGCACTCTATTCCCAAAGCCAGAGCATCTACTGGAGTCAGAATATCTATTATTATCTACTATTAATCTCTTAGTCATTTTCAACCAAAACCAAACCCTCACTTTTAAAAAGCTAACGCATATTTATTCAATATTAAACAAGTTATTTGTGACGTTTCAACCCCCTTTTCATTCGAACTATAGTCCCAAGACAGAATTGGTTTGAGCAGTCGATGACCTGACCCGATGTCAGGGTGGTCTATTGTGGTCTTGAGGGATCTTGGTGCAAATTCTAATCTGTCTTGAAAGGTGGGCCGGTCTCTGAGGCACAGTTTTAGACTGGTTTAGTCATGTTTACTGTACAGACAGTTCTTGGTTTGGCTGGGAAATCGGCATAACAAAGGCAGTTTGTCGTAGGGAGTACCACAGGGGTCTGTTTTAGGGCCTTTTCTTTTCTCTGTGTACATGTACCTTCACAGCTATACATTTCACTGCCTTCAGATCATCAAGACTCGTTAGCAGGTCTGATACTTCTCAGTGGAAGTCATCAAATATTCTACAACTAAATCATACTGAAATAGAGTCTGTGCTAAATCTCAGAGAAAGCTGCTTTGTGAGAAACTCCAGTTTTCCTTGGTATACCGAACCTGAAGTAGGAAACCCGGGACGCTCCTAAAGCAGCTTTTTGTCACTTAGGAAATTTCGCCAAAAATCAGCCCATTCCATCTTTCGCCATCTCGCATCTTATCAATGCGTTCTTACAGCAGGGTTGATCACTGTAATGGTCTACTTACTGGAGAAACCAGTCCATTCCCTACAACAAACTGCAGCAGCTCAGTAAAAACTCGGGGGTTCCTCAGTTTAGGGCTAATTCGAAGGGTACTTTCACCTCTACTGCATCAATCAAGGTCCACACTGGGTCCACCACCGTTGTCCTTATATATACTGCTAGACTGAGTTTGGACCACCACACAAAAATACTGAGCCAGGCTCTGTGATAACAAACTGCCCATTAACAAAGCTGGTGGATGAGCTCGAGTGATGAGCTACTGTCTCAAAGGTAGGTTCTAGAATGGTCCACCACCATTTGATAGTATCTTATTAGTGGCGACCCTAATGGAGGTTTCTTTCCACGGATGAACATGATTGGAGGGTTTGGGGGTAGCAGTGGTTGGGCCACACCCTGGGATGGTAAATCTACAAAGCCCAGATATCTGAAAGCTGTTTCTGATAAAATGGCCAGCGAGTGTTGACGTCTTAATTGGCCCTTGTCTTTGGTGGCCGCACATGTCCTCTTGCTGTCTCCCATGACTGCTGGCCTCCACCCAGTGTTCCTGATGTCTATTATCAGCACATAAGTTTGGGTACCACCTTCTCATAGCTCTTGCTGGTGCCAGAGGGACTGATAGCATTCCAACCATGATAATAACACTTCTTATGGTGTTTCTCACAGCTGTGTGTGGTGTATCTGCACACTTTCCTCGTCGGTACATCGTAGTGAATGTGGGTAAAACCTGGACTGAAGCTCAGAACTACTGCAGACAGACCTACACTGATCTGGCCACCATCAACACCATGGAGGAGATGAAGAACCTGAAAGCTACTCTGAAAGACAAGTCCAGGAACTCTGTGTGGATCGGCCTGGACAAACAGGACAATGGGACATGGCATTGGTCTCTGGCAGATGGGAATATGTACAATGAGAGCTCTTACCAGAACTGGAGAAAAGGAGAACCAAACAACTATCAGGAAAAGGGGGAGACCTGCGTTGAGATACGGATATCTGATGGAACCTGGAATGATGTACACTGTGCCAAAAATCGTTCTTTTGTGTGCTATGATGGTGAGAACCTCCAGGAACCAATCAGAAACATCTATATCACATTAATAAACGAGTCTGTGTAGATACAGTGTGAACTTGATGTGTTTCAGAAACGAAGACGGGCACTGGAAGGTTCATATTCATCAATGAGGAGAAGAACTGGCGAGATTCTCAGAGCTACTGCCAAGAACATCACACAGATCTCACCAGTGTGAGGAACCAGGCTGAGAACCAGCTTATCTTGACACTGGCAAGTCGTTCAACCAGTGCAGATGTTTGGATCGGCCTGTTTAAGGATTCCTGGAAGTGGTCGGATCAGAGTACCTCCTCGTTCCGGTACTGGGCGCCTACACAGCCAGATGATCAGGATGGAAAGCAGAACTGTGCTATGGTGTCTGTGGTAAAGCAGAGTCGCTGGGCTGATACGAACTGCAACTTTGGGTTGCCATTCGTCTGCCATCAGAGTGAGTTCTTTTTCAAATGTGCTAATATTAGCATGTTAGCTAACTAATGCTACAGACAGCTAGTTATACAGCAATACAGCAATCCAGGACCAGCCAGATCAACACTGTGAACAACATCCCTCAGTATTTCCTTTTTGTTGAACCTTCTACCTCCAGATAAGCTGATCCTGATCCAGCAGAACCTGACCTGGAGAGAAGCTCTGTGGTACTGCAGGGAGAACCATCTGGATCTGGTCTCGGTTCACTCTGAGGAGATCCAGCTCTGGGTGAAGGAGGTGGCACAGAAAGCCTCCACTGAACACGTGTGGCTGGGTCTGCGTCACACCTGCGCTCAGAGTCTCTGGTACTGGGTGAGTGGGTTCTCTATCTGCTACCAGAACTGGGCTCCAGGTAACGGGACAGGAGGAGAAGACTGTTGGTCTATAGAGAGAACCGGAGCGGTGCAGTCTGGAGGACAGCAGCAGTGGGTCAGCCTGCCTGAGAACCAGAAACTCAACTTCATCTGCACCACCTATGAAGGTGAGGTACTGTGTGTGTGGTTCCAGAACGTTCTTCTTTTATTCTTTGTTAAATCCTCACCGTGTTCTTTTCCTCCCAACCCTGAAGACTGAAACCTGCTGGGGTTCCTCCTCCACCCTGAGCTTCAGCAGATCTACAGCTTCACCAAATAATGGAGTACGTATCAAGGGTTACTTCATCCTGGAATTGGGGGGATTAGGGAATGCTACCTGGATTAACGCTTTTGCTATATTTAGCTAGTCTTGAACTGGAGTGAATGCTGGATAGGCCAGTACACAAGTGAACCAGGGTATAGCCGGTCACCAGCATATCCAGCATAGGTTGTGATTTGATGTTGGTATGGTGGGCAAACAGAATGACTAAGCAGGGTGACCAGCTAAACTAGTACATACCAGTTTGAACCAGCACAGACCAGTTTAAACCAGCATGGAATACATAGAGGGTACATCTTAAGTAGCCTAGCCTTCCATTAAACATTATAGTGCAGCTGCTTGCTACGAGCCAATGTTAGCCAATTACTTACCTAACTAGCTTGCTAGCTTATCTCAGTTTAGCTTCTCCATCTGTAGGCTAACGCTACCAGAATCTGCTTTCTGGAGTTCATGACGTGTACAGATGGAGGAACTGTAATTCTAAGTCTGGAGTTCTACATCTTCCATCTCTATGTATCTGTTTATGGATGAAGCCTGTTGTTTTCTCTATCTCTGATTATGTTTATTAATAAAGTGTAATCATAGAGGATTACTGTTAAGATTGTTTCCTCTCAAATAAAAATAAAAGTTAAAACATCCATGCAAGTCTTTGTGTGCTCATTGCCGGCCACATCCATCTACTTTCATTTATTTTGTCAAAAGTTTGTGGACACCTAATTGTCACACCAATACAAGCTTGTTGGACATCCAGTTCCAGGACCATGGCCTTAGTGTGGAGTTACCAGCCTTTGTTTTGATAACATCCTCAACTGTGGTGGTAAGATTTTCCACAACAGTAGTTTCTACAGTGTTGTTTTTGAGAACTGGTGTCCAAAGGAAGCACTGATGGTGGACCAGAAGGCCTGTCCGCTGGGGTTGAGGTCAAGGGCCCTGTGCAGGTCGCTGGAGTCCCTCAAAACCAAACTCCTCAAACCATGTCTTAATGTAGCTGTCAGGGTTTCTCAGGGGAGATTGTCCAAGGACACTTCATGAACCAGGAGTCAGCATCACCAGAATTCTGATCAAAGCTCCAGTACCTTTCCACTCCTGCCCCTCTAACCTCCATCCCATTCCCCCTGCCATTACCTTCCCTTCAGGAACCACTACCTCCACCTTTAGTACTGTGGAGCATTAACTAATGTCCCTGGTCCCAGGGAGAGCTCCCACAGTGGACTAGTGGGAAACTGCTTTTGTCACTAATACAGGTCATTATGAATATCTGGTGATGCCATACGGATTGGTTAACGCCCCTGCAGTGTTCCAGGTTTTCTTGAATGAAGCTTCGGGAGATAAGCTCAACAAGTACATCGTGGTTTATCTTGAAGATATTTTAATGTTTTCATCACGTCTGGAGGACCATATCTCCCACGTACATCAGAGTCTCCATCACCATCTCACCAATTGTTTGTTAAGCCAGAGAAATGTGAATTCCATTAGACCATCATCTCCTGTCTGGGATACAGGGTGACAGGGTGTTCCTCAGTGCACAGGGTGTACAAATGGTTGATGGCAAAGTGCAGCTGGTTGGTACAAATGGCCCAAACTGTACACAGCAAAGGAACTCCAAAGGTTCCTGGGCTTTGCAAACTTTTATAGTCGCTACAGTAAAACAAAAACGCTCTACTCAAAGACAACCCAAAGACCATTAAATGGACCCCCACAGCCATCTCAATAGCCAGTTCACTAGCGCCCCCATACTGCAATACCCTCACTCTTCACAACCTTTCATTGTAGAGGTTGATGCGTCTGATACGGCCATAGGGGTGGTCCTGTCTCAAAAGGCATGGTTCGCCCCCTGAACTCCATCCCTCTGCCTTTTATTCCTGTAAGCCCACCCCAACAGCAGTAGAGCCAGCAGTAGAAGAATGACCACGCCAAAGTGCTCGTGTCCTTTAAAGACCTTTTTGACTTTTTCAAGTTTTTCTTACAGAAAGGACGCCGGAAGGCTCAACTGGGACTCGAACCCAGGCCCTTCTCACCGTGAGACTGCAGCACTAATTCATAATTCATAGATATTTATAACTGCATGTACATTAGCCTGACCATCCAAACTAAACCAACTGGGTTTACCATTGAAGCTTCATATTCCACCTGCCAGGCTTCCGAAGGGTCAGTCAAGTTCATTAACAGCTGCTTGTTGATCATGTGTAAACAGAAACTCATGCAAAGCGTGTTAGGACTTAATGGCCAATAAACTGAATGATTACGGTGGCAGGTGACATCATTTAGCAGGGAGGCCCTGATGGGAGGAGGTAAAGTGGAGAGAGACATATAGAGGAGAGAGAGAGAGGCTTAGGCATACAGTGAGGAGAAGCGAACAGAAGCCCGTGATAAGGAGGAGAGGAGAACAGGCAGCTTCAGGTAGAGGTTGTTGTTGGGTCTTTTCAATGTTAAGTCAGATTTGGTGTTAATGGTGTTCAGAAGTACATCTGCATATGTAACCTGCTGCTTCTCTTCAGTCAGAAATGGATCAGGAATGGGTTTCCATCGTCTTCCTGCTCTCAGGTCAGTATGCACTGGGTTTCTATAGGGGGGTTCGGTCCGGCTCAGCTTTGTAGGCATCTTTAGACTCTTGTTAGGCCATACTGGAATGGGATCGGTTCTACATGGGGAGGTGGGGTAATGTAGGTACTAGTGGGGGTCATTTCAGGTAAGGAGTACCGTCTGAATGCACCATGTCAGTCAATGTTACCGACTTAGCTCCTGCGTCAGGACCCCTTTACCTTCCATCATATGACCAGGGAATGATATTCCGTCATATCATTTGGAAAAGGAGTTTCTCCTGGTTTTACTGAAGCATGGAGGAGCTACCTCAGGTCCTGATTGACCTTTGAGAAACAGGGAGTACAGCCCACCATCGTGCGGTCAGACTGGGTGGGTTCCCAACAAACCTGGGTGGGTATTGGTTGGATCTGTCGGGGGACAATACCAGTTTTAGAAATGGGTATGAGATACACTCCTAGATAACTAGCATGAAGTTCTGATGAAGAATGATAGACTTCCGAACGAGATCCATCTACAGACGATTTCCTGAAGACCATGAATCTCCCAAAACCAGCCTTTTGATGGTAAATCTACAAAGCCCAGCTCTCTGAAAGCTGTTTCTGATAAAATGGCCAGCGAGTGTTGATGTTCAAAATGGCTTTGCTCACTGTCCATGTGCTCTTGCTGTCTCCCATGACTGCTGGCCTCCACCTGCTGTTCCTGATGTCTGTTGTCAGCATGTAAGGTTTAGGTACCACCTTCTCATGGCTCTGGTTGGTGCCCGAGGGACTGATACAAGGTATGAGGGCCTGTCCGTCATTCCAACCATGATAATGAAACTTGTTATCGTGTTCCTCACAGCTGTGTGTGGTGTATCTGCACACGTTCCTCGTCGGTACATCATGGTGAATGTGGGTAAAACCTGGACTGAAGCTCAGAACTACTGCAGACAGACCTACACTGATCTGGCCACCATCAACACCATGGAGGACATGAAGAACCTGAACGCTACTCTGAAAGACAAGTCCAGGAACTCTGTGTGGATCGGCCTGGTGAAACAGGACAGTGGGACATGGCATTGGTCTCTGGCAGATGGGAATGTGTACAATGAGAGCTCTTACCAGAACTGGAGAAAAGGAGAACCAAACAACTCTAAGGGAAAGGCAGAGAACTGCGTTGAGATACGGATATCTGACGGAACCTGGAATGATGAGCGCTGTGCCAAAAAACGTTTTTTTGTGTGCTATGATGGTGAGAACCTCCAGGAACCAATCAGAAACAGCTAGATCACATTAATAAACGAGTCTGTGTATATACAGTGTGAACTTGATCTGTTTCAGAAACGAAGACGGGCACTGGAAGGTTCATATTCATCAATGAGGAGAAGAACTGGCGAGGTTCTCAGAGCAACTGCCGAGAACATCACACAGATCTCGCCAGTGTGAGGAACCAGACTGAGAACCAGCTTATCTTGACACTGGCAAGTCGTTCAACCAGTGCAAAAGTTTGGATCGGCCTGTTTAAGGATTCCTGGAAGTGGTCGGATCAGAGTACCTCCTCGTTCCGGTACTGGGCGCCTACACAGCCAGATAATCAGGATGGAAAGCAGAACTGTGCTGCGGTGTCTATGAGTGAGCAGGGTCGCTGGGATGATACGGACTGCAACTCAAAGTTGCCATTCGTCTGCCATCAGAGTGAGTTATGCTTCACTTGTACAGCAGTGTGTTGTTTGGTTTCCTCAGCAACCTGTTATGTATAAATCATATCAAGCTACACGGTGTAACTTCGGCACATTCGGTGGAACAACATGCACAAAGCATCCAGAGGTTTTAGACTGTGGGTTGTGCGGGACAACATTAGCTGAGTATAGTTTGTACTGGTTGGGTTTATGAAAGGACAGAGACACTGATTTATCAAACTATACAGGGCAGCTATACAACTATACTTTCCAATATTCCCAAACAGAGAACAAAAAAAGAAAAGAAAAAAATAATAAAAAAGAAACTCAGCCAATCAAACGCCTACTCTTACTGAATTAGCCAGTTAGCATTAGCTATACTACACTACAAGCTTTCTAAACACAAAACTCTGAGGTAAACAAAGAAGCCAAATGTGCTAATATTAGCATGTTAGCTAGCTAATGTTACAGCATAGCTATACAGCTACACCTCACAAGTAAAGGCTTTGCAAAATGAGAACAAACTCTGAAGCAAAAAAAAGCTAATTCTTTAATGAACTTCCAGGACCAGCCAGATCAGCACTCTGAACAATGTCCCTACCAATGCTGCTCAGTTAACCAGTCCATATCCTGCCAGGAAGACCTCTGAACAGCTCCTGCCACGTCTCTCTACAGATACTGGTACTTCTAATGACACCTGTCCTTTTTGTTCAACCTTCTACCTCCAGATAAGCTGATCCTGGTCCAGCAGAACCTGACCTGGAGAGAAGCTCTGTGGTACTGCAGGGAGAACCATCTGGATCTGGTCTCGGTTCACTCTGAGGAGATCCAGCTCTGGGTGAAGGAGTTGGCACAGAAAGCCTCCACTGAACATGTGTGGGTTGGTCTCCGTCACACCTGCACCCTCAGCTTCTGGTTCTGGGTGAGTGGAGAGTTTATCTGCTACCAGAACTGGGCTCCAGGTAGCTGGACAGGAGAAGAAGACTGCGAGTCTGTAGAGAGAACCGGAGCGGTGCAGTCTGGAGGAGAGCAGCAGTGGGTCAGCCTGCCGGAGAACCAGAAACTCAACTTCATCTGCACCACCTATGAAGGTGAGGTACTGCGTGTGTGGTTCCAGAACGTTCTTCTTTTAATCTGTGTTAAATCCTCACTGTGTTCTTTTCCTCCCAACACTGAAGACTGAAACCTGCTGGGGTTCCTCCTCCACCCGGAGCTTCAGCAGATCTACAGCTTCACCAAATAATGGAGTACGTGTCAAGGGTTACTTCATGCTGGAATTGGGGGGATTAGGGAATGCTACCTGGATTAACGCTTGGACTATATTTGGCTAGTTCTGCACTGGAATGAACACAAGTGAACTAGCGTATGGCCGGTCACCAGCATAACCAGCATAGGTTATGATTTGATGTTGGTATGGTGGGCAACCAGAACGACTAAGCAGGGTGACCAGCTAAACCAGCACAGACCAGTTTAAACCAGCATGGAATACATAGAGGGTATCTTAAGTAGCCTAGCCTTCCATTAAACATTATAGGCAGCTCCTTGCTACGAGCCAATGTTAGCCAATTACTTACCTAACCTGCTAGCTAGCTTATCTCAGTTTAGCTTCTCCATCTGTAGGCTAACGCTACCAGAATCTGCTTTCTGGAGTTCATGACGTGTATAGATGGAGGAACTGTAATTCTAAGTCTGGAGTTCTACATCCTCCGTCTCTATGTATCTGTTTATGGATGAAGCCTGTTGTTTTCTGTATCCCTGATTATGTTTATTAATAAAGTGTAATCATAGAGGATTACTGTTATGATTGTTTCCTCTCAAATAAAAATAAAAGTTAAAACATCCATGCAAGTCTTTGTGTGCTCATTGCCGGCCACATCCATCTACTTTCATTTATTTTGTCAAAAGTTTGTGGACACCTAATTGTCACACCAATACAAGCTTGTTGGACATTCAGTTCCAGAACCATGGCCTTAGTGTGGAGTTACCAGCCTTTGCTGTAATCACAGCCTCCACTGTGGTGGTAAGTTGTTCTACAACAGTAGTTTCTACTGTGTTGTTTGTGAGAACTGGTGTCCAAAGGAGGCACTGATGGTGGACCAGAAGGCCTGTCCGCTGGGGTTAAGGTCAAGGGCCCTGTGCAGGTCGCTGGAGTCCCTCCACACCAAACTCCTCAAACCATGTCTTAATGTAGCTGTCAGGGTTTCCCAGGGGAGATTGCCCAAGGACACTTCATGCACCAGGAGTCGGCATCATCAGAATTCTAATCAAAGCTCCAGTACCTTTCCACTCCTGCCCCTCTCACCTCCATCCCATTCCCCCTGCCATTACCTTCACTTCAGAAATCACTACCTCCACCTTTAGTACTGTGGAGCATTAACTAATGTCCCTGGTCCCAGGGAGAGCTCCCACAGTGGACTAGTGGGAAACTGCTTTCGTCACTAATACAGGTCATTATGAATATCTGGTGATGCCATACGGATTGGTTAACGCTCCTGCAGTGTTCCAGGTTTTCTTGAATGAAGCTTCGGGAGATAAGCTCAACAAGTACGTCGTGGTTTATCTTGGAGATATTTTAATGTTTTCATCACGTCTGGAGGACCATATCTCCCACATACATCAGGTTCTCCATCACCTTGTGTCTCACCAATTGTTTGTTAAGCCAGAGAAATGTGAATTCCATTAGACCATCATCTCCTTTCTGGGATACAGGGTGACAGGGTGTTCCTCTGTGCACAGGGTGTACAAATGGTTGATGGCAAAGTGCAGGCGGTTGGCACAAATGGCCCAAACTGTACACAGCAAAGGAACCCCAAAGAATCCTGGGCTTTGCAAACTTTTATAGTCACTACAGTAAAACAAAAACGCTCTACTCAAAGGCAACCCAAAAACCTTTAAATGGACCCCAACAGCCATCCCAATAGCTAGTTCACTAGCGCCCCCATACTGCAATACCCTCACTCTTCACAACCTTTCATTGTAGAGGTTGATGCGTCTGATACGGCCATAGGGGTGGTCCTGTCCCAAAGGCAAGGCTCGCCCTTAAACTCCATCCCTTTGCCTTTTATTCCTGTAAGCCCACCCCAACAGCAGTAGAGGCAGCATTAGAAGACTGACCACGCCGAAGTGCTCGTGTCCTTTAAAGACCTTTTTGACTTTTTCAAGTTTTTCTTACAGAAAGAACCCCGGAAGGCTCAACTGGGACTCAAACCCAGGCCCTTCTCACAGTGAGACTGCAGCACTAATTCATAATTCATATATATTTATAACCGCATGTACATTAGCCCGACCAGTCAAACTAAACCGTCTGGGTTTACCATTGAAGCTTCATATTCAACCTGCCAGGCTTCCGAAGGGTCAGTCAAGTTCATTAACAGCTGCTTGTTGATCATGTGTAAACAGAAAGTCATGCAAAGCGTGTTAGGACTTAATGGCCAATAAACTGAATGATTACGGTGGCGGGTGACATCATTTAGCAGGGAGGCCCTGATGGGAGGAGGTAAAGTGGAGAGAGACATATAGAGAGGAGAGAGAGAGGCTTAGGCATACAGTGAGGAGAAGCGAACAGAAGCCTGTGATAAGGAGGAGAGGAGAACAGGCAGCTCCAGGTAGAGGCTGTTGTTGCTTGTTGGGTCTTTTCAATGTTAAGTCAGATTTGGTGTTAATGGTGTTCAGAAGTACATCTGCATATGTAACCTGCTGCTTCTCTTCAGTCAGAAATGGATCAGGAATGGGTTTCCATCGTCTTCCTGCTCTCAGGTCAGTATGCACTGGGTTTCTATAGGGGGGGTTCGGTCCGGCTCAGCTTTGTAGGCATCTTTGGACTCTTGTTAGGCCATACTGGAATGGGATTGGTTCTACATGGGGAGGTGGGGTAATGTAGGTACTAGTGGGGGTCATTTCAGGTAAGGAGTACCGTCTGAATGCACCATGTCAGTCAATGTTACCAACTGTGTGCTCCTGCGTCAGGACCCCTTTACCTTCCATCATATGACCAGGGAATGATATTCCGTCATATCATTTGGAAAAGGAGTTTCTCCTGGTTTAACTGAAGCATGGAGGAGCTACCTCAAGTCCTGATTGACCTTTGAGAAACAGGGAGTACAGCCCACCATTGTGCGGTCAGACTGGGTGGGTTCCCACAAATCTGACTGGGCTTTGGTTGGATCTTTCGGGGGACAATACCAGTTTTAGAAATGGGTATGAGGTACACTCTTAGATAACTAGCCTGAAGTTCTGATCAAGAATGATAGACTTGCGAACCAGATGCATCTACAGACGATGCTGAACATTTCCTGAAGACCATGAATCTCCCAAAACCGGCCTTAGTAAACTCAGAAACCCGGACAAACCTGTAACCGAGAAGGAATTCTGGGATGATGTAATGTAGATGTGGAATGATGAAGCTCCTGGTTCTAATGGTCTCCCAGCTGATTTATATAGACATGTCTGGAATACTATGGCTGTGTTCAGACTGGAGGAAAATCACATTTGTTTCTGAGATCAGATCTTCTGAGATGACTGTCCTACACTCTGCAAGTGATTAGATCGGTAGCATGTCCAGACGTGGACCGTGTGTTGGGGTTCAATTCCGGCCCTAGGTAAATATTCTGTGCTACACCAATAAGAGTCCTTGGGATCATCAACACAGATCTCAGAATAATCAGGAGAGTGTTGACCATCTTAGACTGTCAGATCTCTAATGATGCACCAGATCAGACTGGAGTACTCTGGAGGCTATTCAGTCTGATTTCTACAAGCCATGAAAACGAGGTAGACGTAATTCCTTTTGGGTAATTTGGCTTTAGAAATTCAATTATCTATTGGATAATGACCCTATACTCCCACCCTGGCCTACAGTCCCCATTACTGGGTTCACTCCTCAGAGCGCTCCACTGCAGAGGCTCTAGATAGGGATGCCTAGTGTCTCCTACCTTATTTGCAAAGTTTATGGAGCCGCTATCAGCAGCAGTTAGACAGAACCGCAGAACCATGATGTGAAATGAACTGCTCTATGACTGGAGGTTTGGGGGAGCAGTGGATGTTAGCCAGGCCACACCCTGGGATGGTAAATCTACAAAGCCCAGCTCTCTGAAAGCTGTTTCTGATAAAATGGCCAGCGAGTGTTGATGTTCAAAATGGCTTTGCTCACTGTCCATGTGCTCTTGCTGTCTCCCATGACTGCTGGCCTCCACCTGCTGTTCCTGATGTCTGTTGTCAGCATGTAAGGTTCAGGTACCACCTTCTCATGGCTCTCATTGGTGCCTGAGGGACTGATAAGAGGTATGAGGGCCTGTCCGTCATTCCAACCATGATAATGAAACTTGTTAATGTGTTCCTCACAGCTGTGTGTGGTGTAACTGCACACATTCCTCATCGGTACATCGTAGTGAATGTGGGTAAAACCTGGACTGAAGCTCAGAACTACTGCAGACAGACCTACACTGATCTGGCCACCATCAACACCATGGAGGAGATGAAGAACCTGAACCCTACTCTGAAAGACAAGTCCAGGAACTCTGTGTGGATCGGCCTGGTGAAACAGGACCAGAACTGGAGAAACGGAGAACCAAATGAAGTAAATGGAGACTGCGTTGAGATACAGATATCTGATGGAACCTGGAATGATGTACACTGTGCCAAAAATCTTTCTTTTGTGTGCTATGATGGTGAGAACCTCCAGGAACCAATCAGAAACATCTATATCACATTAATAAACGAGTCTGTGTATACAGGGTGAACTTGATCTGTTTCAGAAACGAAGACTGGCACTGGAAGGTTCATATTCATCAATGAGGAGAAGAACTGGCGAGGTTCTCAGAGCTACTGCCGAGAGCATCACACAGATCTCGCCAGTGTGAGGAACCAGACTGAGAACCAGCTTATCTTGACACTGGCAAGTCGTTCAACCAGTGCAGAAGTTTGGATCGGCCTGTTTAAGGATTCCTGGAAGTGGTCGGATAAGAGTACCTCCTCGTTCCGGTACTGGGCGCCTAAACAGCCAGATGATCAGGATGGAAAGCAGAACTGTGCTGCAGTGTCTCCGATACAGCAGGGTCGCTGGGCTGGCTCGAACTGCAACTTTGGGTTGCCATTCGTCTGCCATCAGAGTGAGTTCTTTTTCAAATGTGCTAATATTAGCATGTTAGCTAACTAATGCTACAGACAGCTAGTTATACAGCAATACAGCAATCCAGGACCAGCCAGATCAACACTGTGAACAACATCCCTCAGTATTTCCTTTCTGTTGAACCTTCTACCTCCAGATAAGCTGATCCTGATCCAGCAGAACCTGACCTGGAGAGAAGCTCTGTGGTACTGCAGGGAGAACCATCTGGATCTGGTCTCGGTTCACTCTGAGAAGATCCAGCTCTGGGTGAAGGAGGTGGCACAGAAAGCCTCCACTGAACACGTGTGGCTGGGTCTGCGTCACACCTGCGCTCAGAGTCTCTGGTTCTGGGTGAGTGGGTTCTCTATCTGCTACCAGAACTGGGCTCCAGGTTATGGGACAGGAGGAGAAGACTGCTGGTCTGTAGAGAGAACCGGAGCAGTGCAGGTTGGAGGAGAGCAGCAGTGGGTCAGCCTGCCGGAGAACCAGAAACTCAACTTCATCTGCACCACCTATGAAGACTAGTCAGGGGCTGTGAGGGTCCAGTGCAGGCATATCCGTGTTGATTGTACATGAACCCCTCACCAGCAGCTTGATCCTTTTCTCGGTGAGGGTCTTCTTGATGGCTACACATCTTTTCAGATCTCAATAGCGTTGTGGTGTCTTCTCCCAGTGGAACTATGGACAGAAACACATGTGGACACTCTCAGAACTGAAGGAGGAGAGCTCCAAAGAGAGGAGTGGTGGAGTTTTGGTGGGCTACCAGGTTGGAGACCTGTTTTCCCTAAGCTGTAGATGAGATGACAACCCGGCTAATTCATACTCCAACCCAGAGGGTGCAACAGTATCATCAGAGAGTTCAGGTGTCCATTCCTATAGTAAGACACAAGGAAATGCACAGCTCCTCCTCATCCCTCTCCACTCGCTACCCGTCTACAACCATTAGGAGTCTGTCCCTGCACTCTCCGAGAGTCTCCAGCGGTGGACACATCACGCCTCCTCTTTGCTGGAACGCTGGCTGGTGTCTTGTTGTTGTGCTCGTTGGGTACCTGTCCTTGTGCTGTGTAATATTCCATAGCTCCGAATATTAATCCGTCCCATTCGTTACTTTAGTCCCGGACCGCATGTCTAACTGACCCTTCTCTTTAATAAAGTCTCGCTTCTGATTGGAGACGTTCCAGATCTGTGCTCTGACTCCTGAAGTGCTCTGACTCCTGAAGTGCTCTGACTCCTGAAGTGCTCTGACTCCTGAAGGCTGTAATGAAGCTGATGTTGTTT